>PVIC010039020.1:0-17281 GCA_004025085.1 Thryonomys swinderianus
CTCTTGCAAGGCAGGCGCCGGAACCACTGAGCTAACCCTCCGGCCCATGGCCATCAGTTTTGATCCTATGTTGTCATTCTGCTTTCTGAGGGAGAAGCCTGGGTGGGGGCCCTCTATTGGGTATTTCTTCACATTGTATTTCCCCTTTAAGCCAGGGGAACCATCGACGTCTCCATGTCAGTTTGTTGTGATGCTAATTCAGCTGTGGATTTATGCGACCCTAGCCAAAAGGGGCTTGTAGATGCGCAGGCCATTGTGTTCTCTGTGCTCCTGCCTCTCTGAGTATTTTGTGCTACATCGGATGTTCTGCAGATATTTATAAAATGTTCTCTGTATTCGGCTTGATATATTTACTTATGCTCAGGTAACTTTCCTTCTTTTCCCATGGCCAGCTATTATGATCACTATTTCCGCATGTACACTATATAAGCCTGTGCAATCATAATAAACTGTGCTACCAGCTGTCAGCTATTAGTCCTGTCAGTTACTTAACTGATATTTACCAGTCATCTACTGGTAGGTTATGAGCAGCTACCAGCCACCAGTTGGTAAAAACTGTTTTCTGTCCGTGAGCAGACTCCCAGTGTCCTTCCTCATCAAGGGAAAAATTATACATGGGATCTTGGAAAAATCCCTTTTACTTCTCTTAGCCTTATTTCCTTCTCTAAAATATTGTGTATATTGTTTCCTTTGTGCCTATGGAAAGCATTTCCCAAGTACGTAGACTTCCTGGAATGGGCCAAGTGCAGATTTCAGCACATCCTCTTTCCCATAAGCAGAGATAAAGCTTGATGGGATTACCCAACACAGCCTTTGAGAGAGTGTGGGAATTTGACTGAAGACATACAGCAAGTGGAGAAAAATTAAATCAAGAAGGTGTTTGTTGAATCACAGAATCTCAACAAGAACAGTGGTTACCTAGAAATTTTCCACAGGCTTTGGCCCTTAGGTTAGGGTTAGGAACAAAGGTGGCAGCAGAGAGCAAAGAACACAGTGTGGGAATTCCAGCCTGGAGATGTTATCAGTGGTCATTTTAGTGGCAGGCAATCATACAAGGCCAAAATAGCAAAGAACCTAAAGTTGCTATTGGTAGGGACGAGTTGCAGACCAACAGACCAACCAGAGTTTAAAAATGGAAATTCATTAACCAGACCAGCTAACTCTCCAGAGTCTGGGTTGGTCCTTGTGAATCTTTCAAACTGGGTGAGCACAAGGCCTTGTGGATGCAGAAGGTAAATGATGAGACAGACTTACAGATATTTGCAGTGCTAACTGAATTCCCCAAACCACATGCAGCCTCCTGAATCAAAGTTGTAACCAGGCCCTCATTGCTTCCTGGTTGACCTTTAGGCTGTGCTGATCCAGAGAGCTAGGTTTAAGATTAAGGCAAAAAGCTCATCATGGTGGCACATGCCTATAATTCCAGTACTCAAGAGATGAGGTAGGAGGATTGCTGCTAGTTCAAGGCTAGCCTAGATTACATAGTGAGTTCAAGGCTGGCCTGAATTATATATTGATTATCTTTTCTTTTTTTTTTTTTTTGAGACTGGGTCTCACTTTGTAGCTCAAGCAAGCCTTGAACTCAGCAATCCTGCTTCTGCCTCCTGAGTGAAGTATATATTGAGACTCTGTCCCCGAAAAAAAAACTTTCAGCACATAATCCAGAGGTTACTTGCTATGAGGATAGCAGACAGCATGCAGTTAGTTTAGGTCAAACAGTAAATAAAAATATGTGGCAAGGACCACCAGAGCTGACTGGAAAACAGGGATCTGAATCCAAAGCTACTACAATATACACATAATAGGCCCAGTTTTCAACAGCAAATTATGAGATGCTTGAAGACACAATTACCCATATAGAAGAAAAAGCAGTAGATTACTTTCTAGTGATTCGTAAGTTCTATGTTGTTATTATGATTTTAAGGAATTATAAACTCAGAAAAAGGAAAATGAGAGGGTAATAATGACCTTCTGATAGAGAATGTCAATATGGTGTAGGAATTACGAAATAGCACCAAATGGAAATTCTGGTGGAATGGAAAATATATTGGCTAAAGTAAAAAATTTGCACAAAGTACTGAAGAACACAGTTTATCTGGCAATAAGAAAAAAAATCAACACATTGAACATGGATTTTGATTTTCTATTCTGATGAACAAGAGGAACCAGAATGAAGAAAAACTGAGTCTCTGGGGTCTGTGACATGCCAGAAACATGTATCATGAGGTGCTAGCAAAGAGAGAGTGAAGAGGTATAAAATGTGTTGATTGCTTCCTAAATTTGATAAAAAAGATTTAGCCACACATCTAAGATTCTCAGTAAACACTGAGACATATCATAGTCAAACTCAAACACAAATAGAAACTTCAAATTCAGGACACACACACATCATACTGAGGGGCTGATTTACGGACAAGTCACCCATGAAAAAGTTAAGCCAACTTTTCATCAAAACCAGTGGAGGCCAGAAAACTGGGATGGCATATCAAAAGTGCTGAAAGAAAAGACCTTCAGTCAATTATCATACAGCTAGAAATCTAGCTTTCAAAAATGAAGATGAAATAGTGCCAGATGAATGAAGACTGGTAGAATTTGTTACTAGCAGCCTTGCCCTAAAATGGATAGCAAAATTCTTCAGCTGAAAGAAAGTTGTGCCATTTAGTGATTCTAAATCTCCATGAAAAAAAATGCAAAGCTGCATGGAGGTAACACATGGGCCACTATAAGGGCTGGATGTATAGTTCATTTGTATCCTAGCTAATTTAAAGGTAACTAAATGTAACAATACAAATTATATTCCTGATCTTGTAACATGCAAAGATATAATGTGATAATAATGGCACAAGGAGAGGAACTGAAATAAAGCTGTATTAGATCAATGGTGTGATTCTAGATAGGAAGAAATGGAGACTACCAATGGTAACTATGTAGTCAATGTAAATGGCTTTATAAATATACTTTTCTGGGCCGGAGGGTTAGCTCAGTGGTTCCAGCGCCTGCCTCGCAAGCGCAGGGTCCTGAGTTTGATCCCCGGTAACCACATATAATGCTAGGCGTGGAGACTCACGCCCACCAGCAATCAATACCACATACCACAGTGCCGGGGGTGGTGGCTCACGCCTGTAATCCCAGCACTCGGGAGGCAGAGACAGGAAGGAGGATTGCTGAGTTCGAGACTTGCCTGGGCTACATAGTGAGCCCAGAGCCAGCCTGAACTACAAAGCGAGACCCTGTCTAAAAAAAATAAAAAAAAAATAAAAAAAATACACACACACACACACACACACACACACACACACACACACTTTTCCGTTCTTGACCAGTTAAAAATACATAAATTTGTGTGAAGGAGGGAGAGGAGCTGAATCAGAGCAGTTTTTATGTTTTATTGAACTTAAACTAGGATTAATCTGAAGTAGATGGTAATTTTTTTTCTTGAGTCAGTGTCTTGCTTTATAGTTCAGGCTGCCCCTGAGCTCACTATGTAGCACAGGCAAGCCTCGAATTTACATCAATCCTTCAGCCTCTGCCTCCTGAGTGCTGGGATTACAGGCGTGAGCCACCATGCCTGGCATTGTAGTGTGTGGTTACTATGGATTGAATTTGGGACTTTGTGTTTGCAAGGCAGATGCTGGAACCACTGAGCTAAATCCCTGGCCCATTAGATGGTAATTTAAGATGCATATTACAATCCATAAAATAACCAGTTAGAAAATTGAATGTGTTATAAAAAAATCAACAAAGGAATTAAAGTGAGACTGAAAAATATGTGTATTTAATACAGAAAAAATGGTGAAAGAGGAATGGTGGAACAAATGGAAAACCAATAACAATAATATAGTCCAACTTTATTAATAATAACACTATATATAAATTAATTAGTGCTCTAAGAAATGATTTAGCCTGCTAGAGCAAGACCAAGCTATAATCCATCCATAAATTGACATTTTTTTTTCTTTCTGAATCATATTTATTCTTTCCCCTCATTACCTTCCCACACAAAACTCCCTTTGGGTATTTCCTATTTTACAAAAACTATCATACATTCTAGAGCATAAATTGACACTTTAAGATGTTTTGTGACTTTAGATTCAGAGTCAGAAATTGTTTAAAAATGAAGGGATATGAAGAAATGTAAGGAGTAGGTGGGTCAGACATAGTAGACTTTAAGAGAAGAAATGTTATCAGAGTGAGAATTATATATATGTGGGGGCTCAGGGTTTAGCTCTGGTTCCAGCATCTGCCTTGCAAGTGCAAAGTCCCGAGTTTAATCCCCAGTAACTACATACCATAGTGCTGTGTGTGGTGACACACACCCACCAGCAATCAGTAGTGCTGGATGTAGTGGCTCATGCCTATAATCACAGCACTTAGGAGGCAGAGGCAGGAGGATTGCTGTGAGTTTGAGGCTAGCCTGGGCTACATAGTGAGCTCAGGGCCAACCTGAATTACAAAGTGAGACCCTGTCTCAAAAAAAAAAAAGTTATATATGTGCTTAACCCTATAATGTGTGAAGCAAAAAACTAATTGGGATTGAAGGGAGAACTAGACAATACAGAATTAATAGTTTGGGTACTTCAATATTGAATGCAGGTGGGAACACAAGACAGAAAACCAGTGAAATGTCGAAGATTTGAACAACAACATTAACCAACTTGTTCTAAGTCCCACAGAATGTTTCACTTAGCAGCAGCCAAATTTATATTCATCTTGAAGATACATGAGTACCTTCCATGATAGACCACATTCTAGGCCATACAGCAAGTCTCTTTAAAGGCATTGAAACATTCAAAATATTTTATTTGATAACATAAAATTGAATTAGAAATCAGTGTAACAATGATAGAGAAATCCACAAGTATTTAGAAATGAAAGTATATAGTTCTAACTAACTCCTTGGTCAAAGAAGAAACAAGCAAGTTAGAAAATGTTTTGAGACAGGGTCTTGCTCTGTAGTTCAGGCTGGGCCTGAGCTCACTATTTGGCCCAGGCAAGCCTCGAGCTCAGCAATCCTCCTGCCTCTGCCTCCTGGGTCCTGGGATTACAAGCATGAGCCACCACACCAGGCTAGTTAGAAAATATTTTCAGCTGAATGAAAATAAAAAAAAAATCAAATCTTATGAGGTGCCACTTCTTAGAAAAACACTTGTAGTTTTAAATGTCTATACTAAAAAATAAGTCACTGAATGCCAGCCTTAAAAAACTAGAGGGGGAAAAAAAGCAAACTCACACTTGTAATGCCAGCTACTCCAGGAGTAGAAGCAGAATTGCAAGTTCAGGGCCAGCCTGGGCAATGCCCCGCTTGCATCCCCATCCCCCTCACCTCCTCAGTACAGGGATCAAATGCAGGCCCTTGCACTTCCAAGGAAGGCGTGGTACCACTTGAGCTAAATCCCTGGCAAAAAAGAGCAAATGAAACCCAAAGCAAACAGTGGGACGGAAGAAAATTGGAGCAGAAATCAGTGAACTAAAAAACAAATCAATAGGGAAAGACCAATGAGGGAAAGATAGGTCCTTGAAAAGAAAAAATTGACAAATCTTTAGCCACACAAACCAAGAAAAAAGAATTCAGATGGCCAAAATCAAGAAATGAAAGGGGGGACTCATCATGAATGTTACAGACTGGTAAGAGTCACCACTGGAGATACTGGGAATGTAGCTTAGCAGTGGGTACTTGCCCTGCATGTGTGAGGTGCTGATTCTATCCCCAGTATAGCAAAAACAAAACTAAACACACACTTAGGCTTAGATAGCTTCTTTTGGGGATTCTACCATATATTTAAAGAAAAAAAGCTACCAGTCCTTCACATACTCCAGTTGAAAATAGATATTCCCAGTTCAGTCTCTGAGGACAACAGTTACTCTAATCCTAACACCAGAAAGACATCTAGAAGACTACAAAGTAATATTACTTATGAATATAGATGCAACAATCCTTTGAAAAATACCAGCAAACTGAATCTAGCAACATATAAAAAACTTTTATACAATGAGTGTAAAATTTAGTGAGGGAATTTTGGTATAATATTTTCAAATTAATTAAAATACTGTGTACTATGTTAATAAAAGACCAAACTAATAGGATTCTTCAAAAATTCCCAAGAAAAGTATTTGACAAAATATAACTTCCATTCATGATGAAAATTCTCTTACACTACTGATGAAAGCTGCCTTAATGTCAAAAGAAGAATCTACCAAAAGTCTATAATTAATATATTTAGTGACAAAGGACAGATCAAGAGGTAGGCAGTATTGCCCATACTTACCACTTCTAATCGATGCATGCACAAAATCTGAGGAATCTACCAATATTCCTTCACAGAGCTATTAGAATTACAAGATTAATGTACAAACATCAGTGATATTACTATAATCATCTGAAAATTAAGATAATCTTATTCGTGATGGCATAAAATAATCAGGAATAAATTTAATACAAAAAGCAAGACTACAAAGTATTGATAAGGGAGATTAAAGAAAAATAAACAAAGAGTCCATATTTGAACATCCAGGAAGATAATGGTAAACAGCAGCAAATCAGCTTCTCCAAGATCTGAAATCCAGATACTGGTAAATAACAATTTAGGGAAGAAGAGGGAGGAGGTGGATCCCTAGGACACAGGAAGGATCTGAAGGGAAAATTGGAGGCCAAGTGAAGAGACAGATTTCAATACAGAAAAAGGAAGCGACAGCCTGCACCTGGCTTGGGCCATGAGAGACAAGGCTCAAATCTACAGAGACACAGTGAAGGCAGGTGGTGCCGGAGGAATCTAGGGAGAAACAGGGGAATGGAGCTGTGGATGCTGTGAGTTACAACAGCTGGTGAGTGACTCCAGTCCAAGCATCCCTTGGAGAGGGTGTATGGCCAGATGTCACTTTAGGGAAGGACCAACTGTTCTCAGGATTCAGAGGAGCTGTGGGTTGGTTTCATCTCAGGGTGACTGGGTGAGGCACAAGCACAGAAGATATCCAAGGTCATGGGAGTTGAAATTAGGCCAGCAAGAGTGTTGTAGGCTGTACAACTCGGGCCCCAGTTCCATATCCAGAGGTCAGGATCACCCTGAACTCTTGTGGAGTTGAATTGGCAGCCCACCCTATTCCTTCTGCAGGTTTCCTGAGATCATCCAGCATGGATGTGAGATTCTGCTTCCTTTGTGTAACAGTGATAGCAGAGATACTCCTTGAATTGGACACTACCACACAACTGTAGACTCCAGAAGATAACTACAGGCTTGAAATCAAAGAGAAATCTCTCTTTTTTATTGTTCTTATTTTATCATGAGTTTGAACTTTGTTTTAATTTTTGTTTGGTTTGATTTAGTTCTAGTTCTTCTTTTTTTCCCCTTTAGTCTTCACCAGTTTCCCAAAGCTTGGGTAGTCTTCCTTTGTCCTTCAGTTTTGGTTCTAGTTCCTTTCTCTTCTTTTATTTTTCCATTTTTCTTTTTTCATTTTAAATTTCCTCTTCCAAGAGTAGAATCACTCTATTGAGGGGATATTTACTATATATAACTTTATGGTTTTTTTTTTAGATTTTGTTACTTAACTATGAATCTTGTACCTGTGGTTAAAGGCAGCAAATTAACAGCTACCATGGTTTATCATTTTTTAGACTGTGCTTGATGCTATTGTTATTATTGATTTTTCTACTTTAGGCATGGTGACATAGTTGTTATGATCAGATGTTTTTCTTGTATGCCAATATGGAGATTTTCAGATTGCCATAAACAATACCATAGTCCACTACAAAAGAACTGGGTACCAGGCCAAATAGGCAGTAATTTTTCATCCCTAATCAAAGGGACAGACTCAAAAGCTAAAAGCCAGTTTCACCAAGAAGACACCTCTGAAAAGTAGTCAGTTTCTAAAGAAGTCTCTATACTAGTACTAAAGCTACTACCATAAGCAATTTATAAGCATCAGTGCAGAAAACAAATTTAAAAATAGAAAATAAGAAGACAGGGAAGCAGTTTGTAACCCAGACCTCCAGCTCACCCAAGGCAAATCCAGGAGTATTGAGAATGACATCAACAGCCACCCAGTTGAACTTTCTGAAATGATAGTGGTGAAAGTAATGAAACAGGTGAATAAGTCTCTAGAAAAAAATCAGAAATAATTTCACAAGTATCTAAAGAGATGATGACCATAATGAAAGACATGGTTTGTGAATCTAGAGTAGATACAGATAAAAAATAGAAGAGCTTAGGAGATTGATGAAAACAATGAATGCCCAACATAGAAGTAGCTTCCATGAGACAGATTCAAATAGATACCTAGGAGATAAAAATGTTATTGAAAGTATATGCAGCAGAATCAACAAATGTGAAGAAAGAATATCAGATCTAGGGCCGGAGGGTTAGCTCAGTGGTTGCGGCGCCTGCCTCGCAAGCGCAAGGACCTGAGTTCGATCCCCGGTTACCACATATAATGCTGGGCATGGTGGCTCACGCCTGTGATCCCAGCACTCGGGAGGCAGAGACAGGAGGATTGCTGAGTTCGCGGTGGCTTGCCTGGGCACCATAGTGAGCTCAGGGCCAGCCTGAACTACAAAGCGAGACCCTGTCTCCAAAAAGCAAAAAAAAAAAAAAAAAAGAATATCAGATCTAGAAAACAGGTTTGCAGTTAGCACTGATCAAATGAAAGACTTCTTAAGAGTAGCAAGGGAACACAAAATATCAATCCAACAGATGGCAGGTGATGCAAAGAAGAATAACATACAATTCATTAGAATCAATGAAAAATCAGAAAAGGGACAAAGGACATCAAAAACCTATTTACAGAAATAATGGGAGAAGAGTACCCAAGCACAGAAAAGAATTTGACCTACAGGTAAGTGGGACCATATAGAACTCCAATTAGCCATGCTCAGAAAACCTACAACAAAGGATAAAATAGTCAAGATTCCAGAAATTCAGCACAAGAACTGAATATTAAAGTGTTAGGAAGAGAAACAAATTGCCTATAAAAGAAAATCCATCAGAATTACAGCAGATTTCTCAACACAAACCCTTAAGTCAAAGAAAGTCTAGAGTGAAGTATTTCACCTCTTAAAAGAAAACAGCTTCTTTTTGCAGGGTATGTAGTCTCCAAAACTATCTTTTAAAACTGATGAAGAAATAAGATGCTTCCTTGACAATACCCAACGAAATTCATGACCACCAAAACAGCACCCTAGAAAGTTCTGAAGGATATTCTTGAAAAAGACAACAAAAATGACAGTTTCATGAATCTTCACTAGAATGAATCTACCAGACAAAGCAAGCAAGTGGGAAAGGGAATCAACGAGATGAAAATAATGTGAGAAGGATAAGGCAATTTGTATGAGTTATAACCATCGAGGTAAATGATCTTAGTTCACCAATAAGAAGAAACAAATTGGCAGAGTGAATCAAGAATCAGCATTTAACAATATGTTGCACACAAGAAACACATTTAGGGCTGGGCATTTAGTTTAGTGGTGGTGTACTTTTCTTGCAAGTGCAAAGTCTTAAGTTCAATTCCCAATACTGAAAAAAAATCCATTTAATTACAAAAGAAATTTATAGACTGAAAATCAAAAGACAAAATAATACCCCATATGACAATAACCTAGGAAAAAGCAAGAGTAGCTATTTCTTTTTCAAAGTGGATTTGAAGCCAAGACTGATCAGAAGAGACAAAAAAAAAAAAATCCTACATCCTTGTTAAGAA
The DNA here is from genome assembly GCA_004025085.1 of Thryonomys swinderianus. Taxonomy (NCBI): domain Eukaryota; kingdom Metazoa; phylum Chordata; class Mammalia; order Rodentia; family Thryonomyidae; genus Thryonomys; species Thryonomys swinderianus. The sequence continues at coordinate 9,688 of PVIC010039020.1, forward strand.
AACAATGCAAGCAGAAGAGATAACAAATATATGTGCACCAAATTACAGTGGACACAACTATATAAAACGATATGAAAATGAAGTAAACACTAAAACAATTGTAATGGGAGGCCTCAATGCATCACTGTCACAAATAGGCAGATCAGTTAGATGAATCAACAAAGAAATATCAGAACTCAACCAACCTTTTTATTTTTTTATTTTTTTGAGACAGGGTCTCACTATGTAGCCCAGGCAAGCCTCCTGCCTCTGCCTCTCAAATGCTTGGATTACAGGTGTGAGGCACCACACCTGGCACTGTGGTATGTGGTACTGATTGCTGGTGGGTGTGAGTCACCACACCAGTTATTGTTCAACCAACCTTTTGAACAAATGGATTTAATAAGACTACAGAGTATTCCAGCCAGAAACAACAGAATACACATTTTTCTCATTGGCACATGATACATTCTACAACACAGACCACTTACTAGGTTACAGAATATACTTAAGTGCAAAGGAATTGAAATTATGCTATGCATATTTTCAGATTATGGTACAATGAAGTTGAAAACAAACATGGAAATTAACACCTTCTTGAACAACAAATGGGTCACAGATGAAATTGAAGAAATTAAATATCATTCTACAAATAATAAAGACCACATACTGGAACTTATGAGATGCAATGAAAACAGTTCTATGAGGGACACTTATAGCAGTGAATTTGTACATCAGAAAAAGAGAATAAGCTCAAATAAATAGGTTAATGTTGAACTTCAAGCTTCTAGAAAAGGAGGAGCAAGTTAAACCCAAAGTGTATATAAAGGAGGAAATTATATAGATCAGAACAGAAATTAATGCAGTTGAGATAAGAAAACAATAAAAGAATGAATGGAACAGTTGGCTCTTGGAAGATTAAATACAATAGACAAACCTTTAAACCAGCCTCATAATGAGGAAAGAAAAGATTCAAATATATGCAATAAAGAATGAAAAGGGTGAAATTTCAATGTATCCTGCAGAAATCTAGAAGATCATCAATACCTAATTTTAGAACCTGTGTTCTAATAAGACGAATAATGCAGAAGAAATGAACAGATTCCTAGGAGCTGATTCAAGAAGATATAAAAATTCAAAATAACCTAATAGTCAGTGTACTTGAAAATGTAATTAAAAACCTACCAGGCTGGGATTTAGCTCAAGTGGTACCGCACCTACCTTGGAAGCACAAGGGCCTGATTTCTTTTTTTTTTTTTTTTGAGACAGGGTCTCACTTTGTAGTTCAGGCTGACCCTGAGCTCACTATGTAGCCCAGGCAAGCCTGGAACTCAGCAATCCTCCTGCCTCTGCCTCCTGAGTGCTGGGATTACAGGTGTGAGCCACCACGCCCGGCACTGTGGTATGTGGTATTGATTGCTGGTGGGTGTGAGTCTCTGTGCCCAGCATTGTATGTGGTTACTGGGGTTTGAACTCAGGACCTTGCGCTTGTGAGGCAGGTGCTGGAACCACTGAGCTAACCCTCCAGCCCAAGGGCTTGATTTCTATCCCTGACACCACCACCACCAAAAACCCCCCCAAAAGCAAGCAAGCAAGCAAGCAAGCAAACAAACAAAAACAACAACAACAACAACAACAACAACAACCAACCAACAGTGACTCAGGTCTCAATGGATTCACTGCTGAATTCTACAAGAAATTTAGTGAAGCTCTAATGCCACTAGGCCTTAAAGTCTTTAATGACATCAATGGGGAAGCAGCACTCCCAAACACATTCTTACAGGGAAACATTACCTTGATACCAAAACCAGACAAGGAACTAACCTATAAAGGGAACTACAGGGATATCTCCCTAATGAAAATAGATGCAAAAATCCTTAGTAAGATACAGTAAACAGAATGCAGCAAATCATCAAGAAGACTGTACACCATGACAAGGTAGGATTCATTCCACCTGTGCAGGGATGGTTCAACATACATAAATCAATAAATGTAAAATACTATATTAACAGCCAAGGACAAAACCATATGATCATCTCAATAGATGCAGGAAAAGGATTTGACAAAGTCCACTACCCATTCATGATAAAAACCCTACAGAAAATTGGAATAGATGATCTTTATGTCAATCTGATAAAAGCCATGAATGAGAAACCAACAGCCAACATAATATTAAATGATCAAAATTGAAAACTTTCATCCTAAAATCAGGAACAAGACAAGGATATTCACTATCACCAGTCCTATTCAGTATAGTTCTGGAAACATTAGACAGAGCAATTAGACAAGAGAGAAATAAAAAGAATAAAGATAGGAAAGGAAGAAGTTAAATTATAATTATTTGTAGATGTCATGTTATTCTACATAGAATTCTAAGAAATTCTAAGAAAAGACCTCTAGATTTAATAACCTAATTCAGCAGCATAACTGGATACAAAATCAATACTCAAGAATCATTACCAGGGGTGGAGATTTAGCTCAGTGGTTCCAGTGCCTGCCTAGCAAGTGCAAGGTCCTGAGTTTGATCTTGGGTAACCACATACAATACTGGGCATCACGCCCCCCCAGCAATCAGTACCTGATACCACAATGTCAGGCGTGGTGGCTTATGCCTGTAATCCCAGCACTCAGGAGGGAGAGACAGGAGGATTGCTGAGTTTGAGGCGTGTCTGGACTACATGGTGAGCCTAGAGCCAGCCTGAACTACAAAGAGAGACCCTTTTAAAAAAATATCATTTCAGAACACAAACTCACTGAGAGAGAAATTAGTGGATGGTGAGAGACAATAGCATCAGAAAAAAATGAAATAGGAATAAATCTAATGGAGGAAGTAAAAGACTTTTACATGAAAACTATAGTACTATGGGGCTGGAGATTTAGCTCAGTGGTTCCAGCGCCTGCTAGCAAGTGCAAAGTCCTCATTCAACAATACCAGGCATGGTGACTCACGTCCACCAGCAATCAGTACCACATACCTCAATGTTGGGCATGCTGGCTCATGCCTGTAATACCAGCACTTGGGAGGCAGAGGCAGGAGGATTGCTGAGTTTGAGGCTTGCCTGGGCTACATAGTTTAGGACCAGCCTGAACTGCAAAGTGCAAATGTGTTTCAAAAAAAACCAAACAGGGCCGGAGGGTTAGCTCAGTGGTTCCGGTGCCTGCCTCACAAGCGCAAGGTCCTGAGTTTGATCCCTGGTAACCACATACAATGCTGGGCGTGGAGACTCACTCCCACTAGCCATCAATACCACATACCACAGTGCCGGGCGTGGTGGCTCACGCCTGTCATCCTAGCACTCGGGAGGCAGAGACAGGAGGATTGCTGAGTTCGAGGCTTGCCTGGACTACACAGTGAGTTCAGAGCCAGCCTGAACTACAAAGCAAGACCCTGTCTCAAAACAAAACAAAACAAAACAAAACAAAACAAAACAAAACAAAACAAAACAAAAAACCAAAAAAATCTCTGAACTCTTGACTGCAAGGGGTAGATGGGGATGTTAGGCAGTGTCAGGGCGTCTGTCATCTGCAGATAGGACACCTGTGTCCTTCAGAATTTCTCCTATCTTCTTTTTTCCTGCAGACACATCCCTAGGCCTCCAGCGATGGCCACAAAAAGACAGCTCTGCTCAGAAGGGCTTTGGTTTCCTGAATCTGTAGACCTCAATGCACAAGTTTCCAGAGGAGTGGGCAATTGGGGCTCTTCTGCCCAACAACCTTCGTTCCTCTTCTGCCTCAAACCATTGGGTTTCTTCTCTGTGGGGATCAGAAGCCAGTGGGAACAAGGATAAAGAGCCAGAAAAATACCCTGGGAGAGCAGGAGAAACATGCACTCTGGCCTGGCCCACCTTGCCAGTGTCAACCATCATTAGCGGCCACCAGCTTCCCCATGCCCTCGCAGATGTAGACAGACTGGATCTCCGTGGTCTCGAGGCACAGGCCACAGGCCCATATGGCAGAGGCCTTGGTGGTCGGCAGCCCGTAGTGGATGCTCGGTCATGCCAGTGCACTCTCAGTGGAAACACTTCTGGCCAGAGGCCTTGCACGGTATAGCATAGTGGTCATCATTCACCTCACACTGATAGGCACCTTGCGGGTAGAGCAGGCCTGGGAAACTGGGGAGCTGAGCTCCTACCTGCCTTGCCAGTGGGTGCCAAGCTGTTGGCACCTGGAGTGCCCTCACCCTGCCTGCTACTGTTTGATAGAAAACTGGGCTGATTCCCATTAACAGCAGCAGCTCAGGAGACAGAATGGGTCTCCTGGGGGAAAGCAGTGGGAGCAGGGGCCTCAAGGGCTTTCCCCGTCCTCACCACCAGGGCCAGGAAAAGCCAGGTCCAGGGCCACAGAAGATTGCAGGCATCATATTTCTCAGGCTTGTGGGTCTTGCAGTTTTTGTAAAGATTATTTTGAGAATGCTGGGTAGCAGAGGCCTTGGGGATTGTTTTGAGTACTTAGTACTTACAGAGCACCCAGAGGAGTTTGGGTCTTGTTATGGGTGGGGATGTTTCTGGGTGTGGAAGACCCACCTGAAGATTCTTGCCAATGGCACAGAAAAAAAAAAAAAAAACAGGAGGGGAAGAGGCGTGCTGTTGATTTTCCTAGAGAAGTTTGTTGCGGCTGGTTTTCCTGATAAATTGGGAGAAGGAGCTTGGGTCTTCTCCGTTACCAGGTATGGCTGTTGTTCCCTTTGGGGGAGCTCTGTTTTTCACCTTTAGTGTTGCTTCCTGGCTCCAGTGTAGGTCCCTTCGCTTTCTGGCACAGACCCTTGACCCCACTGGCACAGACTTTCTAAAATCCATCTTTAGGGCTTCCCAGTCAGATCCTTGATGCACACTCACGGAGGACATTGCTGTGGGCTCTGAGCCTTTGGTCTCTAGCACACGGAGTGACTCTTGCACTCTTCTGCACTTGACTTTTTGGGTGAATATTATAAAATAATCCTATAAAGTATATGTGTCCTGTATTAAAAGTGTTCCCTTGCACACTCACTATAATAGGTTCCTTGATCTTTGTGGTGGTGGGAAACACAGGGCACCTTCCTGGTACCACAGTCATGGTGGGAGTAGTGTTCTGGACAGGTTACTGTGAATCATGATGGGGGAGGTGGCACACCGAAGTTTCTGGGTAGTTCTGTGGCTGAGACACTCAGTTTCTGGTGACTACAATGAGGGGGGGAGTATTACATGGAGGATTATAGGTACAGTAGTGCTGGTGTTGTGGCAGAACCAAGAATTCTGCCTGTGGTGGAACACGCATAATCTTCCTAGTAATGTAGTCTGTGGGGGTCTTCGCTGCAGGGATTCTAGGTATTGTAGTTCTATGATTAGGGTACCCTGTGTGTTGTAGTCCTGAGGGTGGGTTATCAGGCCAAGAGCTCTGGGGCTTCCGGGATGGATTAGCATTGCAAGACTCTGACCTCTGGCAGGCAGTGCTGTGAAGTCAGCAGCTGTTGTTACCGACCCGAGCCTGACTCCTGTGTACCCTCTATCCAGTGGGAGAAGAGGGCTGAGAAAAACAGACTTGTCATGTGTTGTCACTGGCGTCGAGACTGCCACTACTTTCATTGGCCCCAGGCTCTTCCTCTCACTCATTGTGGCACAGCCAATTCTGAAGCACCCGCCCACATCCCACCTCCTCAAGAACCTAGGCCCCGCCCCTTTCATTACACAGCCCTGACCCGGCCTCCTGCAACCAGATTCTGCCCCATCCCTGTGCATTAACCCACCATGTTGTGCCAATCCTAATGCTTTCAGGCTATGAACCGCCTTCTTCTGAACCCAGGCCCCTCTCTGGTGTGACTGGGCCCATCCATCCCACAACAGCCATGGGACTCCCACAGCTGAGGGCCGCTGGGCACAACTCATCCCCAGTCTCCGCTCCTTTCAGTAACCTGATGTGTTGTGTCCAATTTAGCGCTTCTGGGCTGTCTCTCCTCCTTCTGAACCCAGGCCCGACCTCTGCTGTGACCCGGTGGGCGCCTGGACTCCAATAGCAGAGGTGCCCTGGCCCTGTCCCTCCCCATGTTATAGCCAGTCTCCCCCCTCTCTTGTGACCTCTGTGGTTATCAATCCTGATGCTCCTGGATTAGGCTGCTCCTCTTCCTGAGCCCAGGCTCCTCCCCTCCCACGACTCCGCCCCCAGTTGAGAGTCCTGGCCCCACCCCGCCCACAGTAGGCTGGCTCCGCCTCCTCACGCGAGCGCTCCTGCCGCGCGCGCCCTCTTCTCTGGGTGCTTCTCGGGGCCTGACCAAAGCTTTTCAGTCAGCTGTACTTTCTACGCAGGAGAGAGCTTTCTAAAGCGGCCTCCGCAGAGCGCTGCTCCTCTCTCCCCTCAGCCGGTGAGGAGTCTCCTGCCTGGACCTGGACCTCCGCCTCAGCGCCGGTTGCCGGTGAGCTCTTTGGGCCTCGTGAGCCTGAGGCCTCACCTTCGCACCAGTCCAACCCCAGGCCACCCCAGGGCAAGGTTTCCCCTTCCCGACAAGCCCACCTCGGCCTGACAAACCTGTGGTCTCTGTTTACTGCTAAGCGTGCTCAAGGCCGGTCCAGTCCCAAGCCTCACCTTCCTGCCAAGCTTGCCGGGTCCTCACAAACACCGGGCCTTCCCCTCCCGTCAACGCTGGGCCCAGGGCACACGTCCGGACGCCTCCTTGCTAACTGCCTCGCACACTCCTGCCGCTGAGCGTAGGAGGTGCCTAGGGCAGGTACTGACAACTGGGGTTGGTGAGGCGGGGTGGGCTCGGCAGCAGGGTGAGGGCTGCGGCTGGTGAGGCCAGAGAGAGACTTGGCAGCAAGGTGCGGCCTGTGACTGGCGGGGTCGGTGGCATATTTCGAAGGAACGTGAGGCCTGGGGCTTGTTAGGCTGGGTGGGCTTGACGGAAAAGTGACGTTTGGGACTGTTAAGGCCTGTGGCAGACTTCGCAGGAAGTTGAGGCCTCAGAAAGGTTAGGCTTCTGGCTGGATTGGGGGAAAAGGAACGCCTGGGGCTTGCAAGGTTGGGGCTGCTAGGCCAGAGGAGAGAAATGTACTGGTTAGACGTATGGCCGGTGTGGTGGGAGGGTGAGGCCTGGGACTGGGGAGGTCTATGGCGAGTTCGGCAGCAAAGTTAGGTCTGGTGTTGTGAGGCTGTGGTGGGCTTGGCAGGGAGGCGAGGCCTGAGAAGGGTGAGGCCCAGTGCTGATTTGACAGGAAAGTCATGCCTGGGGTTTGTTAGGCTGGGACACGCTAGTCCGGAAGGAGAGTTTTGAGACTGTGAGGCTCATGGCAGGCTTGACCTGAATGTGAGGCCCAGGACTCACGTCCGTGGGGAGTTCGGTTGGAAGGAGAGGTCTGGGGCTTGTGAGAGCGTGCCGTTTGGTAGAAAGGCAAGGCCTGGCTCTGGTGAGGCTGGGGGCCTTGGAGGGAAGGTGAGGCCTGGGGTTGTGAGGCTGGGGCGGACTCAGCAGGAAGGTGAGGCCCGGAGCAGGCCGGACAGGAAGATGAGCCTGGGGTTTGTCACGGTGGGGCAGGCTTGGCGGGAAGGAGAGGCCCGGGACTGGTGAGGCGCCGTCCTGGCTTGGCAGGAAGATAAGGCCTAGCATTTATGAGCATGTTCCCGGCTCGGCAGCAAGTGGAGGCCTGGG
>PVIC010039021.1:0-17339 GCA_004025085.1 Thryonomys swinderianus
CCCGTCTCCTGCCGCTCCTGGTGCTTCCTCTGGTCGCAGGCCGGGTTCGCGGCACTTGAGCCTGCGGGGCGCGTGCAGGGCCCGTGCGGAGCGAGGCTGCAGGCCTGAGCGGCGCCTCCAGACACAAGCTCTCGTAGCTGAGGAGAAGTGACGTCCCCGTCTCAAGAGAAGTGTGTGGCTTGTGAGCTCACGTTGCTCTTTCGTGAGCCTGCCTGTGGGAAGGAAGCGGGAGTGATCCGAAGGTTAATTAGGAAAACTCCCAAAGAACCTGGGGCCTGCTCAGAAACTCCTTTTCTGGTTAGGCAGCGTCTCTCAGAGAGGAAATGACATACCCAAGCCTGGTACCCGAAATATTTCATTTGGCTTCTCATAGTGAACCAACTATTATAACGAACAACAATGTTCACCATAGATCAACAAGGCCAGAATTACACATTTCAAGGTGGTGGGTATTTGTGCCGAGAAGCGGAATTTTAGCACAAAGGAGACGTTCTCCCTATCTGAGGAGAGGGAGCATCAGGCGGGTTCTTGGATTTTTTATTTACATGATTTTGCTTCCGAAGGATGAGCTCTTGCTCCATTAAGGTTCGGCGTGCTGCTGGGGAGGAGGCAGGCAAGGCCGAGCCGCCTGCGTCACACACAGCGCAAGTCGTGGTCTCCGAGCGGCCGCAGGGGCGGCGTCCTGTGGTCCCAGCCGAGGGCCGCGCGCTGAGTGCGTGGAAGAGCCCGCGCCGGGGGTGGGGCTGGCCGCGGGTCGCAGGGGAGGAAGCGTTTCCCTCCTCCTCCTCCTCATCTTTCTCCTCCGCCTTCTTTTTCCTCTTAGTCCTCCTCCCTTTCTCCTCCTCTTCTTCCTTCTCTTCCTTTTCCTTCCTCTCTCTTCCTGCCCGTCTTCCTTCCCTGCCTTTTCCTCTTCCTCCGTCTCTTGCTCCTGCTCCTCGCTCTGCTCTGGCGGCCGATCTCACCCAGGGCCTCGCACATACCCGGCACCTGCTCGGTGCCAAGTCCACCTCCAGCCGCTCAGTGCACTGCCCTCTCTGTGCCCCTCGGATCGGGGCAGACACAAGGTTCCTGTGACCAGCGTGCAGGCCCACGGGGCAGAGCCTCGTCTTCGCCCTGCTCTCCTCTGGTCAGTGGTGGGAACAGGACCTGGCAGCGGATTGGTGCTGGCTTTGTCAGTTATGAGGATGGACAATTAGGGTCCAGTTTCAGCTGGCTGGAAGGGACAAGATTGGGAGGTATCTGGCGTTCCTCAGTGTGGTGCAGTGATTCATACGCCTCACACAAAATTGTTCGTTTTGATCAATAGTTCAGCTGAAATCAGACTTCTAGAAAAATAAAAAGCTGTTTTTAAATGTTGATTGGGTATTTAAAAACATGAGCTCTTGAGATTTTGGTACAATAATTTGTTTTGCAGCCTGAGGAATAGTGGGTTCAAGTTTTCTCCTGCAGGAGAACAATTAATCCTGGATGTTGTCTGAACACGATACTGAATTCATTTCAATGCAGCCTCCCTGTGCACCTCCATTAATCAGATCTCAATCAATCAGATAGATTGGCCTCTTACCTTTTGGTTGGAAACTCCAAGAGCTGTTTGTCATAGAGATTACTAGGACAGGAATCCAGGCTGGTTCCCCTCTCCTGGAAACGCGGCCACCTGTCTGGCTGGGAACATCTTGAGAACCACGGTGAGCCTTTAGCTTTCAGGCAGTGGACTCTAACATGCAGTCACAGACTGAGCTTCCACATCTTTTTAAGAATCCAGCTTCTCATCACTGCCCAAAGTCTCCACCAAGAAGTCAGGGAACTTCTCCTGCGTTTGTGCGCCTGCGGCCGTGACAGAGGCACATGAAGACAGCATCCCAAGTGTCGAGGGCTCTTCACTGGGGTCCCATGAAGACTTTCTGCTCTGTTTTTAAAGTGTGATTTTGCTTATTTCTTGAGCCTTCAAAATGCAGAAAAACTACTACCTGTGCCAGGGCCTGGAATTCTCTGGTTTCCCAAAAAGAGTAGACTGAGAGCAATTTATTTGAGAGACACAGTCTTTCAGGGAACATGTTAGAGTTTACCTATCACATATGGGACCCACAGTGGGGAACCAGAGGAAATAAACTATGAAAGGCGATATCAGCACTCTATCAACGAGTGCTGGGTCTCCGACTCAGGAGGAACAGGAAGCACTGTAGTGCCCGTAAGGTTAGAGATCTTATTTATATATTTGATAAATCTTACTGCTTCAAAGGAATCCTCCGTTTTCCACTTGCTTTTTGAAGCAGTGGTTCTAAAGCTGCTTCCGGTATGACGCAGCGTCTGCTCCAGGGCCTGGGATTCCTGACTTGTGATATGCAGTAGTCAGTGCCCGGGAGGAGGGAGGCCCAGGCTTGGAGCGAGCCACGCGTCGTGGGTGTTTCCTGGTGTCCACTGCCAGTTGGCCCACTGCCAAGAGGTGCGCTCGGGGCGACTCTGCCCCTGCCATGTCCCCGGTCTGCTCGGTGCCGCCGCCACCCTGAGGACGCACCTGGGGGACAGCCACGGCTGTCATCCCTGAGGCCCTGGAGCTGCCCAGGGCCTCTCGGGTAGAACGGGCCTCACAGGGCCCCTCTGGCCAGCGCTGCGGGAGCAGATACGGCTTTCTCAGAGTCTGGGCTTGCGTGGGGAAGCTCCCAAGGCGGATGGACGAACCAGGTTTGAACTGCTGCTCTTCAGAACACAGCGCAGGAGTCACACGGCCTTCTCCCCGGCGGGAGGCTCAGAGCTCTCAGTGAAGCATGTGCCTGACGCAAAGGGACGGAGCAATAAACAAAGCTAGTTCTTGTTTAGAAAAATCTGGTTTATTTGACTTGGATTAAATTTAAAACAAGTTGCCTTTTATATTTAATATAGATTCCCTTTTAATGGAAAATGACAACAGGTGACGTATGTCCTTAAAAGCTGGTGGAAGGCAATACAATTTCACATATACATTGAGATACACTAATCCAAATGATTTTTGTTGTTTCTCATTTTTTTTTTTTTTTTTTTTTTTGCGGTACTGGGGATGAAATTCGGGATCTTGTGCTTGTGAGGAAGATGCCAGAATCACTTAGCTAAATTCCTAGCCTGTTGACCACTTTTAAAACTTGTTAGGCTGAAGTATCACAGAAAATAATTTAAATTATTTAAGCAATTTAAATAATCTGAATCTAAATTCACTTAAGTTGTTTGCAAAGCAGGCATGTCAAGCCTAAGAGGTGCTCCAGTGAGTACCCAGTAGCGCCCAGGTAGTGTCTGGTGAACGGCTCAGTCACTCAGCACCCCTGTGTCTGTGCTGGGCGCTGTGCCCCGTGCCCAGCACTCATCTACCCGCGAAGGTGACTCTGCTTCCTGACCTGGATTTCGTAACCAGCAGCGCCAAGTTTTATCTTCCATAACACATCTTTGGACAGCACAGATTCTAAGCCAGGATTAGCTGCAGGCTTAGCAGATAATGAGAGGCCAGAGCTGTCCCTGGGCGCCGCCTCGGCTGTGCCGCGCGGAGATGAGCCAGTGCGCGCGGCTGGTACAGCAGGCAGGTGCGGCTGGGAGATAGGACGCGGGGAGCGCAGGCGAGAGAGGGGAGCTTTGCCGGAATGAGCTTTCTAACCACGTAAACGACTCACATTAGGAGATTGAGTCACCCACAAAAGTGAAGATTAAGTTGAAAAACCTAATTTTCGGAAGGAAGCAGACATATTTGTTAAGTTTTAGCTTTATGTCACGCATTCAGGCAGGTGAACATGACCCGGGTTTGCAGTTTCTTTCACTTCGGGGCGTGAGCTCCCTCCACGCTGGCCGGTTTCCCCGCCGTGCAGGGCGGCAGGCCCGCAGGCCAGGCCCGGTCAGCTTGAGGTGTCCGCGCCCGCGTGTCCAGGGCAGAAACACACCGGGCGCCGCTTCTCCAGCGGGGGCGCCGCGTCTGCTCCCGAGGGCGGGGCCTCGCTGTTTCCAAGGGCGCGCGGGGCGGAGGCAAGTCCCGGCGGCTCCGCGGGCAGGAGGGGGCGCGCTGCCGACTCTGCGCCCGCCGTCAGGGCGTCAGGGCCGTCGTCAGGGCGTCGGGCCGTCGTCAGGGCGTCGGGCCGTCGTCAGGGCGTCAGGGCCGTCGTCAGGGCGTCGGGCCGTCGTCAGGGCGTCAGGGCCGTCGTCAGGGCGTCAGGGCCGTCGTCAGGGCGTCAGGGCCGGGAGCCCCGGCAGCGGCCGATTGACCGGCCGGTTCCGGCGCGTCCTAGGCCTCTCCCGGGGCGCAGGGCTGGAGGAAGGGGGGCTGCGGCGGACCTCAAGTTCTGTCTTAGATTAGAAACATAATCAAGGCTGAAGACCGACAGGCACCATATTTTTCATGTAGTTAGCTCGTAAATAAGCTCAGCAGAGTGCAAAAATGAAGCAAAATGCCAATCTAGCTCCTTTTTTTGTGGAAATTTCCTGCTGCCACTAGAGTAAGCCCGTCACCATCTGGTCCTTCGCCGCGGCGGAAACACAGGGTCCCGTGGCGTTTCGCGGGCGGCTCTCAGCTGCGCCCGCGCGGGGCCACGGTGCCAGCGGGCTCCCGGGCCGCGGAACGCCAGCCCGGGGTGAGGTGTCTGGGAACACCGAAGAGTGGAAACTCCTCTTCCGCATCGTGTAAACAGAGGTTTAAATTTAGGCAGCCTCAACTGTTTTAGTTAGTGGTACACTGTTTAACCCATTCATTAAACCCATTAGTGAGCTTGTCAGCGGCCAGTCTGGCTCCCGCGTCCTCCAGCGATAGGAGCGCCAGGGCCGGGCTCAGCGCGAAGACCCGGCTTCCGGCGGCGCTCGGGCTCCCAAGGGGCTTCCCGCAGGGCGGGCACGAGGCAGGGAGGCGGGGCGAGACTTGACAGCGTTGCTTTGAGAAAAATAAGCATTTCTTAAATTCTCAGCCTATTTTCATTTCAGTTTTTGAGCACATATAAACATTTTTCGAATTAGGCTCATGGACACAGAGATGTTTTCGCTTTTTCCAAAGTGAGTTAACCTGTAGGAGCTATTTGAGGGACTTGAAAATTGTTAAGAGTAAAAGGGACAGTGGCCTTAGTCCCCCTCTGCTCGTCTCACTTTAAACATGCTCCTCTCATTGTTCTTACAGCTCTCTGAGCAGTGCTGGAAGTACTCTTTTGTGAGTGTCTTTCCTCGGGGTGAGCAAACACACAATGCCAGTGCTACCACCCAGCGCCACCCAACAGAAAGGCAGGCTCACAGAACCACGATGCCGTGTCCTCATCCACCCGATTCAGTGGCTTTGGTGTTGTGCCACTTCTGGCTCTTCCATAACCTGAGAGTAGCCATGAAAATTAAAATGTTTCCAGTGGATTCATTGAGGCAACCCTGACAACTAAAGACACTCAGGAAAGAGGACTTACAAAGTGCTTTAGAAAGTGTCAGGAACAATAGGACACGTATATTCAAGGCAAGCAGGAGTCTTGAGGGATTTTATGGCAATGCATATTTTACTGAATAATTCTTAAAAACTTTAAACACATGACTTTCGATCACACCTCTTTTGTTCATGAAAAGAAAGATCAAATTTGTTACATGACACTTAAAAGAATAATTTAATAGTATCCAAATGGGGTACACAGTAAGCCAAAGAGCGGTAAACTTTTTTAAAATTTACAAACTCTTTCACTATATACATTGTCGGTGACAGTATCATTCTTTTATTCATGTATGTTGCATAATGCATCAAAATTGAAAGTCTGTGGATGATTTTGAGATCTAGGATTTTATCCATCAGAGAGGTAAGATTTAAAAGGTGAAATCACATTTTGTGAACTACATTGAATGGAATTATCAGTATAGATTCATAAAGTTGGTCTTTACAAAATAAACACTCTGCAGTATGCTCGCTTGAAAAGTCTACACGATAGTGACCAAGCAGGAGCAGCGACGCCCCTTGGTGTGCAGGCCGAGGCCTCCGATCACGTCTCAGGGCATCCAGAGCCCCGAATCCCAGCAACTGAGGGCAGCTGTGCTTCGTGAGGGCACGACTGAGTCAGGATTTGAGACTGGAACCGGGCGAAGTTGCCAGGGAAAGAGTTTTCATAGCAGAAAGAAGCAGGAAGCGACTCAGATGACTAGTGATCCAGCCGCAGCCACAACAGAAGAATTCCATGAGGATCATTAAATGTTTAAAAAGTACAGTGGGCTGAAACGTTACAAGAATATTTAAACACAGGAGCTCATAACTACCATTGGAGCAACAGCCACCGTTGGCTAACACCATTTTTGAAATTAGTCAATAATGGGAATTTATGTGCCATTTATTCCTCTGAGAACACATGTCAATGAAATTTGAATGAGTTTCCTTTTTATGAAATAGTCTACCTGTTTTCATAAAGAAATGACAGAATTTAAGTATTCCCATTTTCCATATCTTTGTCATCTAATATGTAAATTTTGGTGACAATACAATCATGTCCAGATAATTCTTACTCATTTTTACTGCTATATAGTATTCCACTCTGAAGACGAATTACAACTTCTCCAATGAATCCTCTGCTGTTGGGTATTTGCTATACGAAGATCTTTGTGCATGTACAACCCTAACCCTAATCTTAACTATTTTTTTTTTTTTTTGAGACAGGGTTGCGCTTTGTAGTTAGGCTGGCTCTGAGCTCTTTATGTAGCCCAGGCAAGCCTCGAACTCAGCAATCCTCCTGTCTCTGCCTCCTGAGTGCCGGGATTACAGGTGTGAACATGTGTCTTTTTAAAGGTTTTTTGCCAAAGGAAATATCAATTGTTTACTAGAAGCAAAATTTCTGGGTCAATGGATAAATACATCCATAATTTAGGTAGATGTTTCTTACCCAGTTCCTGTCATGCGTTGTACCGCTGTGCGTGCCTAACAGCAACACAGCAGACTGCCCAGTGTACCCGCTGTTAAACTCTACTGGCGGCCCAAACCTCACCACACCCCAGGTAACACAGCAAGAGGTTCTATGTAAGGGGTGAAGAGGCCCCTGCACCGGAGACGGGCAGAATCCAAAACAAAGGAAGGGACGGTCTTATGTAGACTTGGGTTCGGGACCTCTGTAGGGTGGGTGAGGTGACTTTTAACCTGTCAGAGGCCACCCTGCCTTTTAAGGTTTTTCCTTGCAGGAGCTCAGCTTTGATTTCCTCTTGCTGGCCTGGAATTTTGAGAAACTCACAGCCGTGGGCAGAGCTGCGCAGCACACAGAGGGCTCCGGGCCACTCAGGGCGGGACGCGGCTCAGCGGGCGGAGGGTTAACCACGTGCTGTGTTTTGCTGACAAAACTTCATTTTCTCTGGCTATTTTCAATGTTTTTCCCTTCTTGGCTTTCATCTTTCCTCCTTTCTGTTTCACAGTCCAGGAAAAATGTTAAAGAAGTAGAGTGGAAAAGTGCATTTCTCAAGCTCTCCTTATTTAAGAGAGAATGATACACTGAAGACATTTTAAACTGTTAACACACCATAATAGAAAAGATAGTCCGGGGAAAAGCAACTAAAACCTTTTTGTGTTGTTGAAAAGTAAAGCCTTCTGAATTCATCATCTTTCTATGCTGGACTGTAGTCTTCCAAATACAACGAAAGTCTCAATAATTTTAAGGTGATGAAATCAGCGACACTTTGAGGTGGGGTCTTCCCCACGATAGCCCGGAGCGGACAGTCCCGAGGCACTCAGGAACAGTGGTGTTCACTGCTGCTTTCCCTGCCAGTCCCGGCTTCCAGTTTTACCCTTTCAGCCCCAGTTTACCCTGAGCACGGGCAGAGCGGTGGCATGTGCTGGCTGATGCTGTGGGGTGGAGAGGGCACAGCGGGCGTGGGTTCACTGGGCAGGACGCGGTCACATCACTGCAGCGGATGCAGCAATGCTCTGGGCAGATGGAGGGCACCAGTGGAGACCTGGGCAGAGAAAAGTGTCAGTCCCACCCCGAAGTGTGTTCACTCTCGGGGTTACTGATGTGCGTGCACAGCTAAGTTGGGTTCTGAGCTCCATAAACGTGTTGTATGAAACTTCCATTTTTTCCCTAAAGCAAAAATTACAAGCAGGGCCAATACAAGGGGACGTTGCATTTCAATTCATTTCATCTTCAGGCCATTTGGATTTGTGCACAAATATGTGTCTGAGTCCTTAAGATAGTCAGCATTGGACCGGAGGGTTAGCTCAGTGGTTCCAGCGCCTGCCTCGCAAGCACAGGTTCCTGAGTTTGATCCCAGCAACCACATACGAGGCTGGGCGTGGAGACTCATGCCCACCAGCCATCAATACCACATACCACAGTGTCGGGCGTGGTGACTCACGCCTGTCATCCCATCACACGGGAGGCAGAGACGGGAGGATTGCTAAATTCGAGGCTTGCCTGGGCACCATAGTGAGCTCAGAGCCAGCCTGAAATACAAAGTGAGTCTCAAAAAAAAAAAAAGATAGCATTTAAATTATGCTGTCAGTACTACCTGAGGCGTCTGGATTTCAATGGTGATTACTTCAGTTAGCGTTAAGAGGCCACTGGCCCACTTGCGCCTTCATCCGTGCAGGGCGCGTGGGCAACAGGCTCCGGGTGTGTGACGCGCAGTCCGCAGACGCCGGCACCCCGGCCTGGCCCGCGCCCCACAGCCGCCGTCCGGGTCCGGGGAGCGTGTGCTCTGCTGGTCGTGCTGCGGCCGCACCGGCTGCGCGTCCCGCGCTGTTCCTGCAGGAGGGGCCACGCCGGGCGCCTGCTCCCCCCGGCTCGCTGCGCCCAGCCGCTCCTTCTGCCCCTCGGCTGTGGCGTCACGTGGCCCTTCTCCGCAAGGAGGGCGAGGGCTGAAGTGGCATTTCTGCGGTTTGCGGGCCTCAGCCGGGGGCGGTATCAGCCCAAGCAGAGCTCTGCTCCTGTGCGTAGAGAAGGGCCTTCAGGGCGAGGTCTCTGCCTTCCTCTCTCGCCCGCCCTTCTCCCTCCCTGGGACTAGAGTAACCGCGCGCTGCGCTCTCTGCCCCCGCGCAGACGGGCGAGGCGCCGGGCCCTCTGCTGCCGGCAGCCGGAGCTCGGCCTCGGCTCCCACGCGCGCCGCCCGCTGCTGGGCCTGCGCCTGTGCTTTTACGTTTATCACTCAGTAGGCAGAATTCCATTGTATAAAGTTACCGTTGATGATTTTACCCATTTTTATATAGGGGCGATTCGTTTTATCCAGTTTGGAGCAATTATGATCAAATTGCAATAAATGTTGAACATTACGTGTATTGTGTGTGCATGTGAGTGCACGTGCGCGTGTGTGCGCGTGCGTGTGTGCGTGCGTGTGTGAGGACATTGTTTCGTTGAAGGCACATTCCCATGCTAACACGAGAGCGACGTGTCTACTTGTAGCGCACAGACGCTGTCCCAGAGTGGTGGGCAAACCCCGTCCCCAGGACGCCCGAGACTCCAGTTAACCCTTCTGAAAAGCGCACGCGCTCGTTCTCAGCCGCGTGGGCCGCAGACCCTCCGTGAAGCGCCGGGCCCCGAACTCGCGCTCCTCCAGCCCTCCCAGCGCACTCGGGGCTCCGCCCGTGCGCGCGGCCTGTGCGGTTGGCCGGGGCCACTCGGGAGCCGGGGTGAGGAGAGGTGGGGCTCCGGCCGCGGTCTCGCCCCGTGGGTCTCGCCCCGTGGGTCCCCGGGGGCCCCGGGTTCCTGTCCTTGGGTGATGGCTACCATCTTGCTTCCTGAGCCAGGCGAGCTGTTGATTTTACTTGCTGCGCTGCCGCCGCCGAGTGAAGTTGCCGGGCGTGATCCTTGTGGAGGACGGAAGCGGCGCTTGCCTGGGGTGCGGGAAAGTCGGGACAGTCTCGGGGCAAGCTATGATCTTTTCATTTGCACTGCAAGCTTTTTATTAATTTCTTTTAAAAATTAGTGATTTAAAAGTAGCTTTGTCTTTTTGTGGTTAGAGTTGCCAGTGACGGCTGCACATCCTTTTCTGGAAATTTCCCCGCTCTTCGGCCTCTCGACTCCCTTGGACGCCGCCTTGTCCGCCCCTCGGCAGCTCTCCGGCCACGCAGGAGCCCGCTGCTTATCATTTCTAACAGCTACAAAGTGCCTGTAAGCTTTTCTTTAGCCCTATGTTTGTGAACGAGATATTTTTCGGAGGGTTTGTTCTTCATGCTTGAGAGAGTGCGCTTAGGCACATGTCCCTGAGAAAAAAATCTCCATAATTACCATCCAGAGTCTGTCACTGATAAGCGATGTGATCAGAATAAAGTAGTAATTTTAACGTTTAAGATTTGGGGGCCATGGAGTAGCAAACAAAAGGCTTCTCGCCTTCTGGGGAAGGAAGGTTTTAGAGGTGCTGCAGCCGCGCCAGCTCAGAGGCCCGTGCCCACTTGCCCTCCGCTCCTCTCCTGTGCCCGGCCGGCGCCCAGGCTGCCCTCCGTGTTCGCAGCCGCTGTGGGCTGACACTCGGTGCCTCCCCTTCTTCCTGGTTGTTTTCACCCCGGCTGATGAGAAGCCAGTTCTCCAAAGCTGTTCGTCTCTGCTAAATGTTTGGGAGGCTCTTTGCCCATTTCTGGGGCACTTTTATTTGCTGGAGGAGGAGATGTTTAATATCTCAGCCGGAGCATTTGGATGGCACGGCAGGATGATGAAATTGCTCAGGACCCGTGGGAAAACGCATCGGGGCAGGTGGACGCCCGGCAGGCTGTCCACAGGGCCGGCCTCTCTGCTTTTGTCCTGAAGTGCTGTGAAGAGCTGCCCTGTGGCCAGGGCCTTAGCAGCTGCCCTGCAGGAGCCACGCAGCCCACTCCAGGGCAGGCCACGCGGGTGCCAGGCTCACCTCTCTCTCGAACATTCCCGGCTGCCTTCTTTTCTAGGTTCTTTGTGCATGAATTTATCCTCATGAATAAAAGGGAGTCATTTCTTCGATTTCAATGAACATGCATCAGTATCCTTGGAGAAAGGGTCACTTGCAGAGTTGACTTCAAATTTTTCCTTTAATCACTGCAATGTGTGATAATCGGATATATGCTAAATTATGTTCTTCCCCTTGCCCAAAATTAACTCCAGCTTTTGGTATTTATTTTTCAAGATATTTCCTAGACTGGTGTTTTACTGTTGCGATCCACCATTTCTGGTAGTTTTCTTTAAAATTTCATTTTCTTCTCTAAGGACTCAGGACCGTGTCCTCTGGGAGTCTGGGAAGGGTGGTGGACACTGGGCTGCGGTCCGTGGTCCAAGCTTCCTCTACCCCAGTTTCCCACCTGCTGCCGTCGGCTGACAACTCCTCTGTCACTAGGACGGCAGAGCGTTTGATAGACACCAAATCCTTGGTTTTTCTACTCAAAACAGGGAACCGTGAATACTCTCTGGCCACACAGAACACAGCCCCGGAAGGGTGTAGGCATTAGAGGTGCTCAGTGGGTTACAAAGGAAAGCCACGTACTGCTGACAGCCCAGAGGGAGTCACGGCCCTGTCTCGCCGCCGCCCAGAGCCTCAAGTGGTGATAGGCGGCTTCCTCAGAGGAGGCCGGGCCTCGTGTTCAATGCTGGGACTCGGGCTGTGTGGGTGCTGAACCAGTTCCCTGGGCGTGTGGCACCGCCCCAACCCCGCTAGTCTGGATAAGATGAGAGGGCAGAAAGGCTGCCAGGGTCCCCTGTAGGGTTAGCCCCAATCTGAGCAGCACGGACTGTTTCTGCTCTGCAGCGCCCCTCGGCCAAGGGCCACCCTGGCTTGGACCAGCTGATTACGGACCAAACTCCACAAACCGTGAAGTAAAGACCTTGCTGCCCTTTGACTTTGGGTGCTGGGTATTCTGTTTCAGCAGTGACAGAAAAGTAACTACTATGCAGCCAAGGAGCTGATGACTACAACTATTGCCCTTTGAAACAAGAAAAACTGAGCAAAACAGGTGAGTCAGCGACCCACAAAACTACCAGTTCTCCGAGGGAGGCCCTGCCAGGAAGCTGCGTGTGGACTGACCCCTCCGCCTCACACTGCAGTTTGCTGCAGACAGGGCGCCTCGCCGGGGACAACAGCAGCCCCGTCTGCAGGACAGAAAGCGGATCGGATGTTAGGCTGACATATTACTTCCTGTCACGTAACTCCACAGTTTAATTGGAAATGCCTGTTCCTGCCAGATTTGCGTTGCTGCTCCACTTTGTAGAAATCCTGCAGGAAACGAGAGAGACAAGCACATCACACTGAGGTTATCTCAATTTAAGCCTTGGAAACAAAAACATCTGAAGATACACAGAGTGAGTTAGGAACATGACAGGTGCATTTATTAGGGACTGAGCTGAATTCCTCTGGCTACCAAGGTCCTCCCAGTGTGATGGCAGCCGCCTCCGCACCGGCCCGGAGCCGCCCCTGAAGGGCAAGCACCGCGTCTACCTGTCCAGGCGCCTGGACTACACAGAGGTGGCTGTGCGGAGGCCTCCTGCTCCATCAAGCCAGTGGGCCGTTCGGCCTCAAAATCACCTCGGGCAGGGGAGCTTAGGCCAGGAAGTTCCCCCACGTGGGCCTCGTGAGGCAGGACAGTCCCTGCGGAGACAGGCTCAGGCCTCGCAGCCCCGCCCATGGCTCAGGCCCTGCTGTGCCCGGTTGATCTAGCACCGTCACGGCCCGGTTGGGCGTGAGCCTGTGAGAGACGGGCAGAGGCCGAGGGAGAGGGAGAGGGAGAGAGGAGCCTGGAAAGACACAGGTTCAGGGCCGCAGAGGGAACAGGGGGCCTCAGAGGTGCCATCGGCCAGGGGGAGCTCCAGCCCCCGCCCTTCCTGCCTCGGCTGTGGAACACCTCGCGTGTGACCCCTGCCGGGGGCGGGTGGCGGCTTCTCCCGCACCCGGAGGAGACAGCGCGATCTTCCTCATCGCGCACGTCGTCCCTTATCTGCGAGCTCGGAGGAAGAAATAAAGTGAATGAAATGCAACAAAGAGGAAGCCGAGCGCTGCGGCACAGCGAAACCTTCACTGGTTTGAATCTTGTGCATCGATCCATCTGATCCTCTCACCTATGATCTGCCACTTTTTAAAACAGACTCGCCTAGAAAAGAGAAAACAAGAAAGGAAAAGGCTGGAGCTCCCCTAGCACTTCTTCTTCGCGTGACTCTGGGGAAAGCGAGACGGCAGCGGGGCTGACGCCTGCGGCTGTGTGACGCGGTCACTCCCGCCTCAGTTTCCCCTTTGGGCTTCGAGTTATGTTCACTCCTCTTCCAGGAATAAGGTGACCTAGCCAAACGACGAGCCTGGCTCTGCGGGACACGTGTTACTCCTGCTCACACGGAGCCCGGCTCCTGCGGTGGCCATGGAGATCCGCGGGGGCCCCAGGGACCGTGGCGGCCGGGGCCCCTGGCCTCCGTGGCCTCCGTGGCCTCCGTGGCCTCCGCCCCCGACTGGCCGCGAGAATCCTGGTGTCTCGCCTTCCCTCCCCTCTGACCCCTTCGTTCCCCACCGAGGGAATCTGCTCTGGCGTCCTCAGACAGTGCGAGTGCCAGAGAGCCAACCTCCGAGGTACGTGGGCACTGCCCAGACATTCGCCCGCCACAGGCATGACGGGCAGAGGCCGCTCGGGGCCCAGGAGAGCCTGGGAACAGAAGAAACGTCTCCCTGGCGTGAAACAACGTTTTCTGTATCTCCTTGCTTTCAAGTGTATAATGGCTCAAATCTTTTATTTATTTATTTATTTATTTTTGAGACAGGGTCTCGCTTTGTAGTTCAGGCCGGCCCTGAGCTCACTATGGTGCCCAGGCAAGCCCCCGCGAACTCAGCAATCCTCCTGTCTCTGCCTCCCGAGTGCTGGGTCAAATCTTTTAAGGGAGGTAAAATAGGCTTTGCTAATGCAGCTGAAGTGTGTTTCTTTTGAGAATATTGACTCAAATTTGTGACATTATGTGACAGGCACCAACCGCCGCCTTGTGTGCCCTTCATGCCGCAGAGACGGCGATCTCGGCACGGCCAGCAGCAGGCACAGGGTGAGGGGACACAGCGGCCTCTGCCCAGCGCACACCCTCGGCCGAGCCTGGTGGACTCATGGAGGCACAGCGGACGGTTCACCCGACACGGACAGGCACAGCCGGAGCAGCCGGATGTGACTGCCGGGGAGGCGCCGTCTCCACAGAAAAGGCCTCTCCAGAAGCCGCAGAGACGGAAAGTATCCCTGATAATGACATGTAGCTGTTCAGAACGCAGTGTGACAGCATGACGATAATTTATGAGAATGGCGTAGGGAGCTGCTGGTCTCCCTGCCTCTGTGAGCACAGGGCAGCCTCCCGTGCACCTGAAATACACCTGCCAGGTCGGCACAGCAATCCGTGTGCAAGCAGCTGCGCGTGCCCGCCGCCTCCTCAGGGCTGGGACGCGTCCTCGGCGCCGGCCGTACACGCAGCAGGCCCTCCTGGGGTGGCGTTGACTCGCCGACCTGCCCGGAGCCCGCTGGGGAGTCTTCTGCCACCCGTCGCAGGGCGGCTGCCCGCTGGCCCCCGGCTCAATGCTTCCCGTGAGTCCGGAGCTTTCGGGCTTCGTTCAAGCTCTGAGCGACGGCTGGGGGAGAGGCCCGTGTGACGTCTGTGCTGCGTCCGCCGTACGTCGCTTGGTACTGCCGTCTGCAGAGGCACCCACTTCCCTACACGCGACTCAAGCTTATTCCTCCGAGGCTGAGCCGTGCTCCGTTGTGTAGAAAGACCACGTTTTCTTTATCCATTCGTCTGTCGATGGGCATATTTCCCACCTCCAAGATTCAGCTATCATGAATTACATTGCTATGGAATGTGTGAGATTTCTTAATGTTAGTCAAAGCACATACATACAGTGGTTTTTTGGTTGTCTATTTTTTTTTTTTTTGCGTGTCAGGAGCATAATCTTTTTAAGTATAAATCAGTGAGTAAAAAAGGAAAAGAAAATGCTGTCCGAGTGTTCAGCTGTCTCACTGTGGAAATCCTTTACACACTCATGTGCTGTCTGTACTTGGGTGTTGTAAACACACATGAGCAACGGGTGATAGGGTTACTCACATTCATTTTTTATTCCGTCTCTATGAAAACAGGCACAACTTAAAGAGATCATTGTGTAGAAAAATTCAATGAAATGAAATATCTCAGAGATGCTAGGCCGCAGCAGTCTTGGTGTCTGTGACAGAAGTGTCCCCAGGAAGACTGTGGAGGGTGTGCGGCCCCCGGCGCTCGGGGTACATGCTGTTAGGCCAGAGAAACAACTGAGCCCCTAACCTTGCCTTTGGGAAAGAGCTTAATTGCGAGTAATACGGACCATTCACTGAAAACAGTATAGCATTCTTAGCATTCAGTTTTATTTCTCTATAGAGATTAACAACTTATTAACAACGTATACATGAGAATGATTTTTGCCAAGATGACTGTTTTATAAGCAACATCAGATTAATCTTCAAACCATCTGTACAAATTGGGCATTTATTCCCAATGATGTTAAGTCTAAGGAATTAATTGATTGTAGTAAGACAGATTTTTCTTTATTCCCAAATTAAAAAATAATTCTTCTGTTTGGGGCCTCTCTCCCGCCCCTCTCCCTCCTCTTACTCTGCCCCATCTCCTTTTGATTTCCTCCTTTCTTTTAACCATCAACTGTATCTCCTTTGCTCTTTGCATGGCTTGTACCACCTCCAAGCTGGCTGCGTTATTCAAGCATGGCTTTGTCCAGCACTGGCTCTCTCTGAAGGCAGAAATTCATCTGTACGTGGCCACAGGCTTTTCTCAAGGATGCTTGGTGAAGCTGCATTAAAGTGCTACTGTGAAAGGTAATATGGTGAACGCAGCTCTGTGCCTCCCTCCTCGGGAGCGGGTGTAGAACGCTTGGCCTCCTCTGCTGAAGAAGTCAACGCCTGTGACTTGCGAGAGGTCGCGGTGGCCTTGTGTCTGCTGTCCCACCGGCGTTTTAAATCCGTGGCTATTTCCACTTCTCGCTCCTGTTTTCAGTCCCAGTGCTCGCAGCGAGACCCGCACTTCCCTCCTCTCCTCCTGCCCCTCGCCGATCCGCCCGTGCTGGCCGGGCTGCTGCGTCCACCCGCCATGCCTCCCGTCCAGACCCGACCTCCTCCCAAGGAAGCGCCTTCCATGTCGCCGCCTCGGCCACCCGGACGGTCTGGCTCTGCCCTGCTCGCCTCCTGTGGCCGCCTGCTCTCTCCTGCCTCAGCCTGGCTAACGGCGCCGCGGTCGGGATTTGCAGTCTCCAGGGCTTCTGTATCCGCCTCCCTCCAAGAGCCGAATCTAATGTAGAGGATTTCATTCTTCTCCAGACAAAACCTTCTGCCATAACATTAGTTTCTGATAATAAAGCTAAGAGTTCTCTTCAAACTTACGTATTCTAAAACGCTCAAGTTAAATGTATTCATCACGTACAGCGTAATAATAGCTTTGGTTAGAAAACACGGTAGCTCTGTCCAGCAGGACAAACACGGCGATGCCGAATAACAAGCCCCCCAGGCCTCGGGGCCTCAGGAGCGAGGGTCCCCCCCTCTCCCCCCGTAGACCTGCCGAGGGCGGGTTGCGACTCTGCTCTGGCCTCTGCACCGCAGCCTTCTTCCCTAGCAGTCTCTTTAGGCCCTTCCTTGCCTCGTTATGCAGACAGAAGCGTGGATCCAGCCTGTCTCGTCAGGGAGCGACAGGCGCGAGCTGTGTTCACATACCCGTGTTCGTGGGGCCAAACCCAGCGACTGCCCGTGAGAAGTCAGATCCTTTCGCCCCGAAGCAACAGGGTCCTGGGTCAACGGCGGTGAAGCCTAGCTGGGTGTCAAGGCCGAACCCCGGACAGCGTCCCGTGTACGCGGCTCTGTGCGAGAGCACCTTCGCAGGAGCTGAGCGGCGTGCACGAGAAGTCGTGGGCAATTCTTTGTTAAACTGAGCAAAGAACATTTTTAGTCCCAGTGGGCTAGTGACCTTTGGCACGCATGCTGCAGTGATGTGTCTGGTTTTCAAGGCGGCTGCGGCTGGAGGGAAAGGTCTGCCGACGTCTGCCCGGCCCTGGGCTGAGAACCGCGGCTTCCCGGTGTGGGCTGACCCTGGAGGCCCTGCCCGCACTGCGGTGCTGCCGTGACCTTGTCCCCGACAACCTGGCCTGAGCGGCTCCCGCGGACGCAGGCGACTCCTATCTCTTTTTGAAAACAAAATAGGATGTTAATTTCTTTAGCAGGTAGATAAAAGGTGCATCGTTCTTCACTGTGGGAAATCTGGGGACTCTTCCAGGACGGGGTCCCCGGGTCCGGACCTTGCTCTTGATAAAGGCTCAGGGGGCTGCGGTGCTCCGGTCTCACCCCGAAACTGACTGTGAGTTCAGGTTTGAGATTCGAGAGTCTGCGCTCCCTGAGCCGGTCAGTGGCCTTCGCGGGCTCTGCGGACCTCGCCCCTTCCCGCACCCCGTTTCCATGTCCGTACTCAAGC
>PVIC010039022.1:0-17330 GCA_004025085.1 Thryonomys swinderianus
GATCTTTGATACCCCTTCCTGTTTTTTGGTTTCATTGAATGAAATTTCAAACTTCATTATTTGTTGTAAATCTGTTACAATATCTGTGGTCACCAAAGTACAATAAAGGTTTGTAGTTGATTTTAAAATACAGGTTGTAGTTTATTGGCCTTTGAATCAAATGAACTTTAGTCCACTATTTGTAAGCAGTTGCTGTCTTAGAATAAATATTTATTCCCCAAAGAACTGGAGTTGAAACTGACTCACCTTGTGGTGTTCCTTATGATTTTTTGAGTCATTTACTCCCCCGTAATCTTTATTCCTCCAAATGAAGGGGCACTCAGCATATTACTGACTTTTTCCTAATGATGGGTAAAAATGTAATGAGTTGTATGGGCTTTGAGACTATTCTATGAATGGCTTCCACTCTGATATTTCACAACACACTCCAAACTCATTTGCTGTAATTATATAAGGAGAGGTGTTCTTTTTCAATTTTTGCAATCTCTCACCTGAATAGCATGTGCTAATTTTTAAGAAAAGTAAACAAAATAATTCACATTAACACAAGTATACATACTTTCTTTTAAAATTTATTTTACACTGTTGATTTACTTAACTTGTATTCTATTCCTTTTATAATACTGAATGCATTCTGAAATGACCTTGTTATTTATTGACTTACTGTTTGTTTATTGGTTCATTAGAGTATAACCTCATTTAGTGAAGGTGCTTCTACATTTTTGTGCATTATTTTCACTGTTTTGACTATTTTATCTTCATAGAAAGTTTAATATCGAAAATATGAGTTCAAGTCACATATTTTCAACTGTCAGTTTGCACCTTCTACTATAGAACACTAGATTTTAAAACTATATTTAATCACAACACCTAAAGGCTATCCTGGAAAAGTTATGAGAATAGTTTATTAACCCAATAACAGTAAACAAAATACCACTGACTAAAATATGAACATAGTCAAATCTTTATTAAATAATTATCATCACATATTCACAGTCTAATCTTTTTCTAAATCCAATGGAGACTTAAATGGGAATTCATTTGAATTTTTTTCTTAAAATTAGCCATGACAGAATGTATTCTTTTAGGATGGGATTGTGACCTTGCACCAAAGATGAAAAGGAAAATAAAATAAAAGCAAGTAAATGAAACAACAGCATTAAATAGACAGGGATATTGGAAGTTATTTTCTATGCCAGAGAATGGAATTTGGTTAGAGACATGCTGGCCAATACAGTTAGAAGAAAGATATACATATTATTATAATGATTCTGCATATATCATTAGGAAGTCGAGAATCGTTGTTTTCAAGCACAGGAGTGAAATAGTGAGAACTTTGCTTTAAAAAATTAGCCCTTGAGAGAACTGAAATGTAAAGAAGTAGAAAAGTAGGCAGGTAGTGGCTGAAGTTGTTCAGGTGAAGTACAGTGCTTTGCTGACGAAGATTAACGGCTATGAGGACTGAAAGAAAGGCATATCTAGGACACAAAAAGGGAGTAATCTCTAGGATTTAGACATGGGTAGCAGGGTCTTCTTATTGTGGTCAGAAGACTTACCCTTAATAAATTTGCAAATACATACTACAGAAGTGAACTACAGTGAAAATGCTGACAGCAGATCTCTAAAACGTAGTAATTTTATGTAACTGAAAGTTATTTCTGTTGAATAGCAGTAGGTCTACTAGCTCATAAGTCTGGGCCCAGTACTGATTTTGATCAAACGAATCACCAATTAATTCTAAAGAGAATTTATTTTTCTTGCAGTACTGGGGATTGAATTCAGACCCTCGTGCTTCCAAGGTAGGCACAGCACCACTTGAGCTAAATCTTCAGTGAGAAAAAGGAATTTCTTAGCTCTGTATCTGTCCTTTCTAACATCTTTTTGCTTTTTTTATAAAGCCCCCCCAAAGTAATTACATATACGGAGGCAATTTTATATTTATTGTTGCTGCTGTAATTAAAATTTTAAGATAAATATTTCCATTTTGTTGATACATGTTAAAATTGGAGGTATTTACAGTGAATGATCTAACATTCCATCACAATTTGCAAGCAAACTTACTAGTGATCTCTTAGAAATTTAAATGATTAGAAAAGATTTGGTAGTATTGAATAGTTGATTTGAAATTGGTAGACAGCATCTTTCCCTAAATCTTACAATAACGTCAAGTTTTCATTCAAGTATCTTATTAGCTGTGGTGACTAAATGTAAAGCAGTCTTTCCAGGGAGACCCCTCCCCCAGGGTATCACATCTCCTTATGACACTGAAGCTCATGGTGACAAAATCACTGACCTTGTTGTATTCTGCATTCTCCATACTGCTTAGTCCTTGCTCATCAAATATGCTGAAATACCTCACTCTGAAACTTCAGAGAAAAAAGAAATACTGGAATCTATTTCTTATAAACTAAGAATATAATTCTTGCCTTTTAAAAGAATGCTCGTTTTTCTGTTCTTTTCGTCTTTTCATTCATCCCTTTAAAAAACTAAACGTCGCTTTCAGATTCTTTTGTAGAACTCTAGTCTCAAAACAACTAGAAGACTACTTCACGGAGGCACTCTCTGAATCTATTGACATGCCAGCAGCTTGCTAGGTCATATCCATTTACACTTGTTCCCAGGTTGTCGGGAACTGGCCACTTATTTCTTGCACAGCGGGACCTCTGTGTTTTAGCTGGGCGGATGGCCATCGAGCAATAGACATTTCTTAGTTTCCTTTGCTGGACGGGGTGGCCATATCAGCAACAGCTCAGGTGGGATTCTTGGTTGGAAACAATGCGAAATGACAAGTACAAGATTGTCCTGGCAAAGTCCATTGTGTGAGTAGGGACATAAATACGCAAAGATTACTTTCCAAACGGGAAATAGCAGAGTAGCTGGTGTAGCCATTACACCAAAAAAATAAAGTTTACATTCCATTTTGGAAATGAAACTCCCCATAGGTTATATAAGTTCACGATATTTGAATATAAAATAATTTAAAGATGTTACTATACATGAGCATTTATTACAAGATTAAAATTAAATATTTTTGAAGGATGTTTTAAATAATATCTTTGTAAAATTTCTAGTCATGATTTATTGATATGTAATGCAACTATCTTGTAAAAGGAAGCTGTTTGCAATTTGATATTTATGTTAATATATTTGTATATGCATTTGACAGGAATCAAAGAAAGAATATAGTTTGAAGAATTACAAGTAAAATCTTAGATTTTTCCCCAAAATATACAGTTTTTTATAAAGGACAGGAAAACATTTGGCAAGGTAATGTCTAATTACTGCATGGATAAAAGTATTACCCTACTTCATTTATATTTTGAATATGAATTAATTTATTGAAGGAAATTCTTGTATTTCCTACAGTTTCACTAGTTGTACTAATTGTAGCAAAAAAACTAGAAATGGATACAGTTGGAAAAATGCATTCATAAAATAATTAGAAGGCATAAAATATGTAGAAATTTGCTCTTTTCTTAATATTTCAAAGATTAGTACTCTTAGGAAATTAATATAATAATATATGAACTTTATTCACTTACTTATATATAAACTTTGGTATCATACAATATTATC
Source organism: Thryonomys swinderianus (assembly GCA_004025085.1). Taxonomy (NCBI): domain Eukaryota; kingdom Metazoa; phylum Chordata; class Mammalia; order Rodentia; family Thryonomyidae; genus Thryonomys; species Thryonomys swinderianus. Next base: position 3,577 of record PVIC010039022.1, read on the forward strand.
TCATTTTTGGACAAGAGTACAATACACATTGCCTTTTGGATACTATTTAAAACTGAAGGAGTCATAAAATTTTCTTTTTCTCTTTGAAGCAGTAGAGGATTGAGAGTAAATTGTGATAATTTTTCAATCAGGTAGAACTCACAAAGGAGTGTCAGTGGTTAAAACTTCTTCACCTTTTAAAATACGATTGTTTGTTTTATAGAGAATAACTGAATCTTTTGAAATGCCAGGAGCTCGCTGTTGGCAACATATTTACTGAGTAATAAATCTTAGCATCACTGACAGAAATAAAGCCAGAAAATGTGTCTCGTATTGTGGTGACAGGTATCACGTAGGTGGGATATATTGTCAAAGTGGATTTAATTTCAGTCCAATAAAGACTTGGGTCTTTTTAAAATTTATAAAATAAAAAGTAGGGAAATGAACGAGTAAGAGAATTCCTGTTAGGTAATCGAGTATTGTTATGGATAAAAATAGTAGGAGAGTGGGCCAGAGATTTAGCTCAGTGGTTCCAGCACCTGCCTTGCAAGCGCAAGGTCCTGAGTTTCATCCCGGTGACCACATAGAATGCTGGGCGTGGTGACTCACGCCCACCAGCCGTCAATACCACATACCACAGTGCTGGGTGTGGTGGCTCACACCTGTCATCCCAGCACTCAGGAGGCAGAGACAGGAGGATTGCTGAGTTCGAGGCTTGCCTGGGTTACATAGTGAGCTCAGGGCCAGCCTGAACTACAAAGCGAGACCCTGTCTGGGGAAAAAAAAAAAAAAAAAAAAAAAAACTAGTAGGAGAGAAGTGGGGGAAAGGAAAGAGAAAACTGAAAAAAGAAGGTAAAAATGAAAATAAAACTTTCATAAATAAGGAGGAGAAGATGCATTGAAGGGAAGGAAGGGGAATGGGGAAAAATAAGAATCAAAATATATCATGTACAGGTACAAACCTGTATGATGAATATGATCATAATGTATACCCATAATATACCAATAAAATTAAAAACAATTAAAAAATTGAAATCATGAATTTTTACAGGATTTAATATTTAAGTATATTATCTCATTCAAAATACAACACCACCTTGGGAAGGAGAAATAATTGTGTTCTCTTCAAAGATGAACCTAAGACTCTGGGGGGATAAAAGAAAGAACAGTGCTTTATCTCTTAAGTGTAAAAAGGTTCCTAAGAAATTTTTGAGGTGGTTAGGTTTCTAAAAGTACATATAAAATTCGTCAAATCTGACAAGGTTATAGTGAAAACTAAGGCTAAGTAAATTAATGGCGGAGGGAGGCAGCAGAGCTGAGCTGCGCCCCCTGGTGGTTGATTACATAGTGAGCTTGATAGTTCAAGAATTGTAAAGGGGAAGTCAGACGGACAGTTAGGTATAATGAATCTAGACTGGAGAGGAACAGACTGAAGGTCTGGGATGGTTTTGTTTGGGATGGTTCCAATGGGATTAGATAGTGTCAGTCTTTCAGTACTGTGCAGCAAATTAACATTCAGTTGGTAGCTTAAGGTGATTCTACTTACTAGTCCACATCAGGCCAGAGCAGAAGCCTAGCGTGGCTTGACTCTTTCAGCTGCTTCATATTTCCGTCTGGAGCCTCTGCTGAGTTCACAATGATGTGAAAAGTCTCACTTCCTTGTGTTCTGCCACTGGAGAACTGATCTTCTCTCGTGCGGGCACCCACGTTCCTCGCCCGGCGCCCTTTCCATCTTCAAAGCTAGAAAGGAAGAAGCTCTTGTGTCCAAATTGCACTCACGTTTTACAATTCTGGGATTCTCTGCTAAAAGCAGCTGGTAAAAACTGAACACTGGAAGGACTCGCATGTGTGCAATGCTGTGTCTCATGGAGATAGTTCCCCGAGTGACAACGAACAGTGTCATACAATATGGCTTAATGGCAGAAATGCCTCCATCCTACTTTCTGTCCCAAGGATTGTGGACGTGTGTACACCAGGGAGGGCAGACCCTGAGTCTGTCTTAGAACTTGTCCGGCCACCCATATAATTAGACACTGGTATTATGAATTGCTTTGTGAGGGATTTTTTTTTCCTCATAAAAAATACAAATCAATGAGGAAATAACTCTTAGTGAAGTCAGGATTTCTTTAAAATGCCAAAAACAAAATTGCCTGTATATGAAATATGCCATTAAATAAAGAGAATCTGATGTTCCTGGGAGGATTTTCTTCAGTAGTTAGTATTATTATTATTATTTTCTTGAGTAGTTATTGTGTATGTTCTTTCCCTCTCTCTCCTTCAAGATTGTCCAACTTGATGTCTATGAGTTGAATTCACCCATGCTGTTAAAAAAATAAAAAAGTTTTGTCATTTATGTACATTAACTGCATTAAACATTTTAGACAGTTCTGTACTCAGTGTGGCCCATACAAGTAAGGCATTCGGGCCTCAGGCTGCAGCGTGTACACACCTGAGTGGAAGAAAAAGATCTGTCCGAGAGACTGAGCACAGAGGAGCCATGATGACGGTTCTGGGGAAATATGTAGACTTGCAAGGTAATGTGTAAAATAACCACAGGGGTGACCTGCAGGGCATGTTTGTATCACAGAAAAGATAAAACTCCCTTATACTGTTGAAGTGCATTTTTCTATTTTTAAGGCAACATGGCAGAAGGAAGAAAAAGAGAAAGACTTCATGTAAGAGTAGCAGCCAGACAAATAACATTTTTTTTTTTTTTTGAGACAGGGTCTCGCTTTGTAGTTCAGGCTGGCCCTGAGCTCACTATGTAGCCCAGGCAAACCTCAAACTCAGCAATCCTCCTGTCTCTGCCTCCTGAGTGCTGAGATTACAGGCATGAGCCACCACGCCCAGCACTGTGGTATGTGGTATGTGGTATTGATTGCTGGTGGGCGTGAGTCTCCACACCCAGCACTGTATGTGGTTACCAGGGATCGAGCTCAGGACCTTGCACTTGTTAGGCAGGCACCGGAACCACTGAGCTCAATCTCTGGTCCAGACAACTCTTAAAGGCATAAGAATTTTTCTAGTAAAAATAGATAAGCAAAAATAGATACACAGTTCTTGATTATACACAGTTCTTAATTTTGATAGAAATATTATTGTGGAAATACAATAATTTATTAGAGTAAAATGGAATTAATTAGACAAAATAAAGGAGGCATGAGTATATGAACGCTTCTACTGGTGGTGAACTGGTGAGTGGTTTTTCTCATGTGAGCTGCATGGCATCAAATAGAGCATGGAGAGTGAAACATGCACTTGAAGAGATCATACAGTGAGGAATTCAATGAACTGAACTCCAATAGTAATAGTAATTAGTAATTCAATTAACTCCATTTATCAATTTCTTGACTGTTTGGTAAAACGCAGACTTACAAATTTTTAGTCTTGCTTTATTGTGAGTCAGACATTTCAGATTAAGGAAAATAGGTGAGATTATTTTTAGCACACTATAAATAAGATACCAATTATCAGAAAATTAATTCCTGTTCCTAAATATGAGATGTGGGTCCTATCCTTCAGCCTTTTTATTTTTTTATTTCTTTTTGCATCTGACAACATAGGTTAAAAATTTATGTGCATCTCTGTGTTGATATTTCAGCACAATGATCAAATATCTGAGAACAACTTCTACTTTATAAGAGCAATTGGTGCATATTTTGTATTTTATGAAAAATGCTCAGAAAAATTTCATCCAGTAGAAGCACAAAACTTTCTTGAGTTTCCAATTTCAAATGTTTAAGTTAACGAGCGCATGTATAGTGGAAGGCACAGAATTTTTACTAGGTCTATAATAGTAACAGTATACTTATTAGATAAATAACATACTAATTCACTACTTTTATATTAAATTTATAGCCTATGTGAAGATTAAAAAGTAGCCCCTATATTATTCTTTGTAAATCAAAGTTTACCCAAAGTATGACAGAGATGCCAGCTGATACCTCTCTCAAGTGCTGCTTTCGTATCATTTCCTATGAAAGGAATGATATTTGGTGTGCAGTGAGGCCTGTAGTACACACCTATTAAATACTTTTAAAATGACTGATGAAAGTAAAGACAGGAAGTTTTTAGAGTTCTGTTCACTAATAGTATTGAATGACATTATAAAGGCTAGTGGAACAAGCAACTGAGAAAAGACCATATATTTAAAGAGATTTCATATCTGAATTCTATAAATAGTACATATATGTATTTTAAAATGCATTAGATATATGTATGCTTTTAAGTGGAAATTAACACTATCTTTTTTTTAATATGGAGGAGTATATTAAGCAAACCTTTTCTTTTCTAAGAAACATTTTTTTCTTTCCCTAAGGATCAGAGTTGTAAATAAAGTATGAAATTGTTATTTATTCACAGAAAAACTTTAAAGGTTTCTCTGTAGTCTCATGAATGTAGATCGTTCATATATAAAGCATTACTCATGGGGGAAAAGGCAGATCCTCACTGTTCAGTTCCTTTGGGTTATGTGATTTGTGTGGTTGAGTTTGTGATGAATTTCCTGAAGATACTTTTAAACGTAGAAAACATTTTATTTAAATAGATCATAGGCACAATTTTACTTTACTATAGGAATGACCATGTCTAAAGAATGTAGTTTGCTTTCTTTCTTGCACATGGATGGAAATTACCCAGAGATATCTAACTTAATTCAGGGTGCAGGCAGCACAGTGTTTGGTAAAGACCTTGTAAAGCTCGGCCTACCTTTCCAGGCAGCTTAACACAGAGCTGAATTTCCCTGGCTGTATCTCAATTTTTTTTTAAACTAAAATCTCTGTATTGGGGTTTAATTTCAGTGTTAGCCTTTTGTGACAAATAGGTGGGCTTTGGACTGCACTTTGGGCGCTTGTCTCCAAAGGCTGGCCATCTTTGGTCTAGTGCCTATGGTCACGATTATGAGGACTCTAGAGCCTTGGTTGTTGTGATTGGTATAGAAGGTTTACCCTGAAGTGAATGAATATTTCCATTCTAAATTATCCTTGAAAGGACGAAGCCTAAAGGAGGAAGCTAGGGTTGCAGGAAACACACCAGGCAGCAGGTGGTAAGTACAGTTGAAAGGAGAAAATATTTCCTGGTGTGAATCACAGTTGGATCACTTTCTATGGTACTGATGGAAGGAAGAGGAGGGAGAAAGAATCATGAATGTCCTGATTCAGGAACGATGCCTCCTAAGGTAACTCATGAATCTATATATGTATGGAGCCCTCCTACCCTCTGTCACCACCTGTGATTCTGACAAAGATGACTTGTCTATTTTGAGAGACGCTAAATTTAAAGGAAAGAAAACAGCACATAATCGAACCACACAATCAGGCAATAAATATAGCTTTTAAAAATGCATCATTGTGTGTCTTCCTTCCTGTATAAAAAAGGTAAATCTGCTAGAGAGCTGTATAACAAAAGAAATATAATATTGTAGTCTTTCATGCGAAATAGCTGGCATACAGTTTCCCAAGTGGGTCTCAGAGGTGATCGCAAATTAACTTAGTGGTTTTCATTATCAGTTGACTTTAGGGGAGTCAGACTATCCTGTCGTGAAACTCATTGTCTTTGGTTTATAATTTACCTTGGGAATATAAGATAATTTTCTTGACTACCTCTCGTTCAAGACAAGTGTAAATCATGCCAGAGGGACAAGAGAGGGAAAGCAAAGATTCTCCACATCTTGTTTTTCACATTCACAATCCATACTTACACACCACCACACGATATAATGATCTTAGTTACTCTAATGGCAGGTTTCTCCTGAACCCTTTTACATTATTGGTGGGAACAACCAATAATGTATGAACCAATAATGAACGTAGTATGACCACTACAGAAATCGCTGTGGTGATCCCCCAGACTCTAGAAGTAGAAATTGCATTTGACCCAGCTATTCCACACCTGTATGTTTTCCCAAAAGAGCTGAAGACGTCACTGTTACAGTGACACATGGTTATCCATGTGTAGAGCAGTTATAACTGAGCCTTGGAAGCTGCCAAAATGTCCCCAAAGATATGATGGATCCGAAAAAGGTGGTGCATTTACACCTTCTTCCGTAAAACAAAATAAACTTCGGTCCTTTGCAGGAAATTGGATGTAATTTGAGACCCTAATGTTAGTAAAATAAATCAGACCTGTAAATTTAAATATAATATGATTTTTCTTATTAGAAACTCAAATTAGGAATAAAGGCCAAAAAATACAGACATAAGAAGTAGGGAAATGTCTATTTCTCCACTGAGAAACGCCTCAAGAATTGGAGAGAGTGTAAGGAGACGGGATGTAAAAAGGAATTCAGATGTCCACACAAGGAAAGGAATATTATGTGCTGCGAACACAAACTAATGAAAAAGCTAGCAATTATCTACTGCTTTACTTATAAATATCCGGATATTTTACTATAAATATCCGGATATTTATAAGTATCCAGATCAGTTTTTAACCTATAAATCAAGTCATGCATTCTCTGTCATAATACTCTCTATTCTCCACCTCCCCGTTAGATAAATTGTGACATAAAACCTAAATTCCTAACTTTTTGTCTTAGAAACCCTATTTAGTTTCCACAGAATAATTTTGAGGTCCAGCAATGATAAAGATCATGGAAACAACTCTCTCTTGTCATTTAACAATATTTCAGTATTATTTTTGACCATATATTATAGAATCAAAAATATTTCAAAAGTAGTTATGCATTTTAAATTAGAAATGACAGCAAACTTTTTCAAAGAGGGTTGTCATACTCATATTTATTCTATTAAAATTGGTGCTGTTGTGTGGAAAATAGAGGTGGATTCAGATACAGTCAGAACTTCTACAGTAGTCGTATGTTATGTCAATACAGACATCTCCCAAGGACGTATCTTCTTGTTAAAGTATCATTTACAGGATACACCCAGTTTTCCCTGACCAGGAATGACTTGGGGTAGGGAGAAACTATCAGGCATTGGTTCTTATTCAAAAATAGCCTTTCTCAAAGTATGTGGTTAGTTTTCAGTGTATGAAAGTGGTCATTAATCACTTAATCATTTCTTAAAAGTGTATATAGCAACTTTAGAAAATTTTGAAAAATGCAAAAATAACTTTCTGTTATTATCTTTTATATTGCTGACAACTGAGAATTTTTTATACTTTACCAATATATTAGCCCACAGTAGAGTTAAAATACAAAATGTCTCAATAGAGATAGGCTGCAAACATAGGTTATTTAAACAATTTTTAAAAGAATATAATTTAAAATTTTCACATTGTAGATTGTATGAAGAAATTTTGTTTCACACATATATTAAACTTGCAAGCCAATGCTACAAAAATTTATAAAATTGAAAGAGAAAGTGATATATTTTGATTTTTTGGTGTTTTACAAGTGAAAACCGGTTTGGAAACTGCTTTTAATTATTTTTCAATAACTGGACTTCATAGGTACCTAATGGGGATTTTAAACCTAATCTTCTCAAAAAGACATTTGACCTTTACCCCCAGTAAACAACTTTTTCTACAGATTATTGCACCACCATTTTACCAGCTGCTTAAACCAATATCCTCCCTTTCCTCAGTCTCCCACACCCAGTCCTCCGTTTTCGTTTGTTGTTTGTTTTTGTAGCAGGTATTGAATTTGGGAACGAGCCCATTTCCATGTTGAGCTTTCCTTGCTGTTACAGGCTGTATTGAGTCCTGTTCCCAAATCCACTTGTTGAAACTCTAACCTCCAACATAGCTATATTTGGAGGTAGTGCTTTTTATTTTATAGGCTTTTATTTTCATTTTATAATGAGGGTTAATAAAGGTCCTCAAGATAAGGTTCAGATCTTACTGGATTGGTTTTTGTTGTTGTTGTCACTGTGTAGGTTGGTGAGTTCTCTGGATCCAGAAGGGATTACAAGGTAGAAAGTCAAAAGAGGACTGTGCAAAATCATATCACTGTAAACCAAAACCAGAAAGCAGTACTTAGTGCAAAGCAAAGGCAGAACACCCGCTGTGAGGCAAATGACCTGGGGTTGGGGACAAATGGGTTGAGAAAAGGACGGTGTGTAGTGGTGAACCTATTGCATACGTGAGATTTGTTTTGCTTTTAAGAAAAGGGGCTGATGTGAGTTATTTTTTTCTAAACTAAAACCTCAGTACTTAGGTTAATTCCAGTGCTGTCACTTCATGATAAATAAGTGATTTTGGTTTGGAGTTTGGGCACTTGTGTGTGAAGAGTTCACCATCATCAATCTAGGGACTTTTTGTACAAAAAAGATGATATATCTTAGCCAGGTTGAGAGCAACCTATGGGGTTCCAATCAGGAAAGTCTGATGTAGACGTGGGTCTCCAGGAACTCAGAGTGTGTTGCAGGCCTACATTGGGAAGCATCATTAATTGTAACTTTTCAGCCAAACAAAGGCATTCTTTAGAGAGATAGGAATATCTTGTTTCTGGGGAAGGAAATCCCGCCAGTCTAATTAGGCCTTTGTCCATGGAGTGGCCAGTGCCCTGACCTTGACTATCGCTCCAGTTGCCCTTCGCCGAGTCAATCCAACGCCCTTTCGTTGGGCCCCTTGGGGCTGCCTGTGGCCTCTCGTCCACAGACCACTCCCACTCCTACACCCCCGGGCCAGCATCTCTCTGAGGAATCCTGTCCACCTCAGACAGACCACTGTTCACATTCAGCATCATGTTTTGCAGAATCCAGTTATTTGGCTTACCGCTGGGAGCCTCTTGTCAGGATAGGAAAAGGACACCCGAATCTTAGGGCCTACCTAAGTCCAACTGGGCCAGTGTGGAAGGCTTCTGGTTCATTCTCCTATCTCTTCTTATCTTCCTGTTTCAATTTGAAGAGAAAGAGAGAGAAAAGTCCGTGGGAAAGACCATAGGAAGGCAGCATCCGTAAATCAGGAAGGGATCCTGCCATGTCCCGACCATATTCCAGACTTCTGGTCTTCAAAACTGTGGAAAAATATGTGTCTGTTGGTAGCTTTTCTAAAACTATTTATGCCTTACCTCTAATATCTCCCCCTAGTTTGGCATCATACAGAAAGTACTGTTAAGTCACTTCTATTGCAATCTGATGTTATCCATACTTATTATTTTAATTGTTTCTTGTTTTTGATCCACCTTCTCAGCCAGTCTGTTCTCCTGCACTCCATTCATGTCAGCTCTGTGGGGACAGCAGGGCCAGTACTTGTTGTCAGTTCTAACTTTGAACTGAAAATAATGTACAGCATGGTATTTGCGAATTGTTTCTTAAACAGGGGGTGGAAAGATTCAAACCTGCCCCTTAGCAGTCCTACATAGAGAGAAAATGAGTTTGACTTAGTTTAGTACCCACTGTATCTATAAATAGCCTTCCAATAAAAAAATCACAAAATTATTCATTTTGTTAAAGTGTTCAATAAAACTAGAAAACAGAGCACAGGTATTGTTTTCTCTAATCTTGAGGTAATGTTTATTAATACAGAATACGAGTAAGTTGTAACTGTGATGTCACTGATTTATCCCAGAGTATCAGAAAAGATATACTTATTTAAATCGATGGAAGTCGTCTCTCCTTCTTCCTTCTCTTCTCACGTATGAAAATCTGAGTGTTATAAATAATACACAGGGGCTGATGCTGTAGTTTTTTCCCCGTGATGACTAATCTATTTTTTCTTGTATGGACATACCTATGTAATGATGAAACGTGATCAAAATACAGCAATGTTCCAAGAATATGCCATTAATAACATAATCTTTCATACCATCAGCGTTTTCACTGGGGCGTGTGCCAGAATGCATTCTAATACTCTGTTCAGATTTTTGCTATCAGTACTATTAAACTAGAGTTTTCCAAATTGTGTGCCATAAAACTCAAACGGGATGTGTGAAGAGGTAACGCCGCTGTGTCTGATCAACAGCCCTCGCTTCTCCTCTGTAGGAATTTGTAACTAACCACCCACCTTACGCGCAGGAGGTGAAAATCTAATACCAAATAGCTGATAACATGGATGGGGTTTTCATGCTGTGCTTTCCTCTCATTCAGTCTCATACACACCTGAGACCACTCCTCTGTGCTCACTGTCCAGAGCACACCGCAGCGGGGCTTCAACGTGTACTGTGTTATGCATGTCTTCACAACTGTACAAGGTGTTTAACATTATGTTCAGTGTACGGTAAGGAGAATGAGATTCAATAATGATAGAGAGGTTTTCCAAGTACTCATAACTTGTTTGTGGAAAGTTCATGTTGCTGTCTAAGTCTGTCTGATTTCTAATCCTTGGCTCCACCCTGATACTTTTCAGAAAGGAGTTTTTAAAAAAAAATTAAATAACTTCTACTCCACTGAGGTTAATTAGTTCTATTAGCATTTTTAATACTGTCCATTATGCAAGCTCTTCTTGACCCTCAGCTCCTAACTTCAAGCTTTGGACAAGCGGTGACCTTGGATGAGGGCCTCCCTTAATTATTACCTCCCTGGCCTGCCATGATTGCACAGGCAAATCAGCTCCTTTCTCCTCCCAGCCAAGTCCATGTCTCTGTAGGTTATGATGCTATCTTTCTACTTTCCATTGCTTCATCACTTCTTGGAGCAGCGGAAAATCTGATTTTCCTCTTCAGTAGCTTCTTTTAGTTGCCAAGATACATTATCACACACCACACGGTTTAAATAAACCCAACAATACTTTCACAGGGAAGAAGTCCAGAATTCTGAAATCAAAACGCAGGCCAGGATAGTTCCTCCTGGATCCTCTCCAGGAGAAGCTGATCCAGCTTCTGCTGGATGCTGACTAACCCTGAGCATCCCTCGGCCCGGACATTGACCCTCCCCTCTGGTTCTCACCTGCGTTTGTGCGTCTCCTCTTATGCAGTCGCTGGGTTTGAGGTCCGTCCCGCTCTAGTATGATTTCACTTTACTTTAGGTCCTATTTCCAGAAAGCTCATGGTCTGTGTCTCCGGGTGAACATGAACTTTTGGAGACTCTGTTTCATGCACCGCACTCTCTGGGTAGCCTCGCAGCGCTCACGATGCATCTGCTTTTTAAACATTTCTTCTGTCACTGGGAAAAATAAAAAAGTTAAATATCTCTCTTACACAAAGTACTGTGTGTTAGTTGTTATGCTTTTGCTGTGTCGAGCTAGTGGCTGCCCTTTTGATTCTTCTGCCTTGCACTTCTTACATCTGGTAACTTTTTACACCATGGTCATCTGCACCACTGGCTTGTGTAGCTTACCTTTTGTTCATCCTGATTTTCTGTCACTAAAAAAGAACGCTCATGTCAATGTTGTTGACCTCACCAATACTCTGATTCTAAACGTTTCACGTTGAATCTCTACTCCCTCTATATTTAACTGCAGGCTTCACTTTTTAAAATTGATTTTACTGAAGATGAGAATGAGTTCCACAATGTATGTATGATAGGTATTGGGAGATAGGAAGAAAATGCTCAAAGGGAAAAGGGAAAGGGGGGCCAGAGAAAGTAAAGGGGGAAAGAAAAAATTTGATGGTAAAGAAAATAGGAAACAAAACTTATGTAGATAAGAGTTGCAGAATGTAGGGATGGCATGGGAATGGGAAAAATGAGAACCAAGATGTATTGTGTATATGTATAAATTCTCAATGGTTAATGTGATCATAATTCAGGCTTCACTTTATGTCTTAAATAGAGCCTCTTCCAGGACCTCAGGCTCAGAAGTCTGACTGGAACCTTCATCGCAGCTACCTTCATGTCTCTTGAGCCTTACCCTACGGTTTTCATCCATACAATGGCCTCTGCTTTCTCCTTCTGCCTTCAGTACATCAACCTTTCTATTCACTGACTGACATCCTTTCTTGAATCAGTGATCAAGGACTTGAGGAAGCTGTGTTTATTTATCTACGACTTTGCTTTAAGCATTTCATTTGCTGCAGATTTCATGGAAGTGTAAGGACCAATGTAGGAAGCAAATTAAGAGTCCAATTTGATTAAATACCCACTTCTATCCATTCTGTCCTTAGTTATTCTAACAGTGGTTAATCTTTCAAATTTTGTGAAAAAAATCAAATTATTTTGTACAGCATTGACATTTCTAAAAATAAATTTATTTAAATGTATGTTCATTTCTAGAAAATAGAAAACTGGTTTTCAGGTATGAAAACAGTGATTTTTAGGAAAGTACTGGCATCAACACAGGTTCTAAACCATGTATGTTTCTGCATGTACATCTGCAGCAGACAATTATAAGACAGTGATCAAATCACGTCAATTCTATGAGTTTTTCATGTCTGCTAACACACTCAATTCTAGTCTGATTTTTGCCTGGAATAGATGACCACTTTATATTGTATTTCAGTTGATTTCTTTTGTATTACATGTGCTACATATATTGATTTCTTTAGTACCGTATGTCCTGAAATGTCATAAAATTGTTCTAAATTTGCAGGGGATTCTAAATCCTTTAAAAAATCCTTTGCTTAGTGATAGAGTTTTGGAATGAACTCACTTTTTATTTACTCCACATTAATAATCAATGCTGTTATATTAATCCTGCACATATGAGAGTATTTATAATGACAACAATAATGTTAGCTATAACAAATGACCACTAACAATAAGGAAAACACTAACAAAGGAAACAGCAGAAGTAATTATTAATATATCAGTCTTGCAATAAGATTTTTTTTTTTTTTGAGACAGGGTCTCGCTTTGTATAGTTCAGGCTGGTCCTGAGCTCACTATGTAGCCTAGGCAAACATTGAATTCAGCAATCCTCCTGCCTCTGCCTCCCAAATGCTGGGATTACAGGTGGGGGCCACCAGGCCTGGCATTGTGATGTGTGGTACTGATTGCTGGTGGGTGTGAGTCACCATGCCCAGTATTGTGGTATGTGTTTACTGGGGATTGAACCAGGGACCTTGTGCTTGCTAGGCAGGCTCCGGAACCACTGAGCTAAAATTCCAGCCCTAGCAATAAGATTTTTATATGTCATTAAATCTGTCACAAAAAGCCAAGGTTAGGAAGGCTAGTAACTTTCCATTTAGAAAAATAGGGAAAGATGTTCAAGGAATTTAATTGCCCATGAACACAAAGACTTTACGAACTGAGATAGGAACCCCCATTTGTCTGGTCTCAACTCCCATTATGAAAATAAAAATATCTGCCTACACCTTAAATCTGAGCTAAGTTTTAGTTTGTAAGGATGGTATTAAAATGAACCTCACAGCATCCCTTTATTAGTAAGCCCTAAGTCACACGGAGGTGTGTCTCTGAGACCCCTTTGAAGAGAACTCCAATCCATTCCTTGCTGCAGTGGTCTCCATAGAGAAGCAACTGTCTCTACGAAGGTCTTCTTTTTGTCGCTTCTGTACATTAAAAATCCAAACTCAATCCTTCAGCACTCATTTAGACTATTAAGAGAAAAGCTGTGTAGTTGTCTCACCAATGATTATTCAAAATTAAATTGAAATGTTAAGTTGCACTTTGAGGGAGATGAAGTACCATGAATTGCTGCCTCTCTAGACCCAACACTGGGAAGATTGGGGAATGTTTCTCCTGACAGCTGCAGACTTCGTTTCTGCTTCTGGAGCCCGGTGGCCAGGACTGGGTCAGACGCCGATTCAAAGCACGGAAAGGGCAGCAGGGCCCATGACTTGGGATTTGCTTTAGTTCAAGTTTGAGCTTTCCCACGTACCTGTGATTTTAGTAAATTATGCCACCTTTCAAAATCAGTAGTTTTCTCAATTGTAAGATCTAAATTTACCTGAAAGAATTTTTGTCCAAGTAGTGACAGAGTGAAGTATTCTGGTGAAGTTACCTAGAATTCTCACTTGACTGTCTTACAGTATAATATTA
>PVIC010039023.1:0-17324 GCA_004025085.1 Thryonomys swinderianus
GGGGGGGGGGGGGGGGGGGGGGGGGGGGGGGGGGGGGGGGGGGGGGGGGGGGGGGGGGAGCGGAGAGAGGGAGGGGAAGGGGAGGAAGAGGGAGAGATGGAGATTTAGCTCAGTGGTTCCAGCGCCCAGCTAACAAGCCCAGTGTCCTGAGTTCGATCCCAGTAACCACATACAACAATACCAGGCATGCTGACTCACACCCACCAGCAATCAATACCACATACCACAATGTTGGGTATATTGGCTCATGCCTATATTCCCAGCACTCGGGAGGCAGAGCCAGGAGGATTGCCAAGTTCGAGGCTTTCCTGGGCTACATAGTGAGCTCAGGGCCAGCCTGAACTACAAAGTGAGACCCTGGGAGCTCAATCCTGCCCACATAAACAACAGGTTTGGTGGGCCATGGACCACCCATTCTAAACTCGCCTTTTACCTGCCCTTCGGCAGCATCACCAGAGCACTCAGTCCTGTTAATACATTTGAAGTCCTTTTCCTGCCTGCCAAAGTGCCAAAAGTATATTTGCAAGTATAATCTGCTCAGCCATGTGCAGCAGCCCTGTAAGGGACAAAGTTTGTCCTGTGTTTGCTGATCTGTCATGAACTACAGGTGCCATGCTTTGCATTGCTGACTTCCATGTGTCCACTGAACACCTCCAAAAACATCCTCGTGCATTTGAGCCTGGGAAACATCTTTCCTAGATAAAATCTAGTCACCCAGATCCTGGACCTAAAAGTGTGTTTTTAGAAAGCAGGCGACAAAAATACACACGCAAAGCTCTACCCCACACACACACACACACAAAAGAAACTGGCTACCCTCTCTCCAGCTCCCCCAATTCTGAAGCTCTCTACAACTGGCTTTCTAGCAAAGTCTGGGAAAAGAAAAGGGGTTTTTTCTCTCCCCCTCCCCCAATCAAGCTAACAAACTGTTTCAAATATGCTCAGATATTCCCTAATGAGTTAGATCCAAGAAGTCAAAATAATGATAAATTACTAGAAAAGAGCTTTTCTTTATTAATTTATTCCTGTCTTTCTACTTTCAACCCTCATAGCTCTCCTCTCCTTGAGGAAACCACAGAACTGGAATGACAGAGGACACAAAAGAGGTAAAGAAAAATCTAGGGCAAAAACAAAAGTGGAAACTTCTCTGCAGCATACTTGAATACTAAACTAAGCACTGGTTAATCAAACACTTTTGAATGTGATCTCTAATATCAATCTTTTTTGATCTTTGGAAGAAAAGACCCACCGTGTAATATTTTATACAAATGGAATTGAAAAGGTGCACTCAAAAATATTTTACATCTAACTGAAGAGACAAAAAAAAGATAGACAAATGAAAGCAACAAAAATAGGCCGCCCTATCCCTTTTTAAATACTTGCTAACATCGGTTTACAAATAAGCGAGAGAAAGGATGAAGCACAAAGAAGGGGAACATTGCCCACTAATCCGCAGGCCGAGAATTGTGGGCTAGAGGAGGGGCTGGTTTCCCACACACACTGGACGATCCCGCCTGCCGTTCCTCCCCGCTGGGCTGTCCTTTCCCCACCTGCAAAGCCCCTCACTCTGAGCTAGTCTCGGGAGTGTGAGTTACGATGCTATGATCAGGAACTCCCTAGCTTCCCTGGGTTCCACTGCTTCTTGTCTTTTTAGATGTTAATTTTACGATCCTCCCTAAAGGCTCTCAAAAGAAAGAGGCTTTTAAGTAGTGAAAGAATTAAATCGAGTTTAAAGTCCTGGATAGCTGATACCGATCAGTCACAGGAAAGGCACAAAAGCATGTTGCAGAACGAGTTTGTCTTGGAACTGAAACCGCACGTAGAAGTGTTTGCAATAGAGAGAGGTGTTACTTCCACCGGGAGCTTAGCAAGGGGCCCACTTCCCAGTATAGTTTATATAGCTCAAGAGACTTCTTCCCCTTCCACGGCTTATTATCGAATGAGACTGCAAAGAATCATCAGAGGAGAATGCCCACGCATAAATATTTAAGATTCACATCCAAGCAATACAAGTTTTCCATGCTCGAATTTAATATTTTAGGTTTCAGTGTACAACTATTTTTAGCCAGGAAAACACAGAATTTTAGATGAGCTTTATACTTTGGCTTCCATTTGAGAGTTGTAAAGGTTTAATAAGTATTAACAAAAGGAAAGATGAGTGACACCAGAATCTGTTACCTGCCAAATGGCTGCAATAGAGGAAAAGTGCTAGGAACGGATCTTCTAGCCCTGGAAAGAAGTGTTTCCATCCCAGACACCCCAAAAGCCCAGCCACCCCCAACCCAGGACCTATGAGTTTCAAGTTGCTTTACCTTCTCCTTTCTAAAAGAATATTTCAGGGCGGGAGGGTTAGCTCAGTGGTTCCAGCACCTGCCTCGCAAGCGCAAGGTCCTGAGTTCAATCTCTGGAAACCACATACAATGCTGGGCGTGGAGACTCACGCCCACCAGCCATCAATACCACATACCACAGAGCCGGGTGTGGTGGCTCACGCCTGTAATCCCAGCACTCGGGAGGCAGAGACAGGAGGACTGCTAAGTTCGAGGCTTGCCTGGGCTACATAGTGAGCTCAGGGCCAGCCTGAACTACAAAGCGAGACCCTGTCTCAAAAAAAAAAAAAATTCAACCAGGTGTGATGGCGCACACCTATAATCCCAGTAGTAGAGAGGATGAGGCAGGAAGATCACTGAGAGTTGTAGACCAGCTGGGGCTACATAGTGAATTCAAGGCCACCCTGAGCTACAAAGCAAGGTTTTTGTCTCAAGATAATAAAAGAATATATATTTCAAAAATATACATAGACACAAAGCCAAAACAAGAAATATAATGAACAGTTTTTATTTTCCACCATCCATTTTAAGAAACAAAACACTCTAGGAGAAGTTTCTAGTAAAATTCCAGCCCTAATCTAATCCTTCTCCCCTCCTCCAATTGATTATTCTTTTTTCATTGACTTGCTTTATTACCTATGTAATAGTTATTAAGTACTATTTATGTAGTACACTGCATACTTTAAGGCTTTACACTGCAGCGCTGCCAGAGGGTTTGGGGAAGGTGGTCCCCTAGGAAATATTTCCCACAGGGCTCCAGTCCACAGAACAATTTGAGTTACCCAAATCAGTGTGTCAGTGCCATTCCAGCAGCCCAACCTTGTGTTATGCTGCCAGCCAACAAGAAACCAGCAAAATGCACCTGCCAACAAGAGCCATCTGCTTGCAGGCTTTCCTGGAATCTGGGCTTGGCCCCATCTACAACTCCAGGGGATCTATTCAACCCCAGTCCTTGTTCCGGAGATGGAGGAGGAGGCAAGTCCCAGCAGGTCTCAGCACCCAACCAGGACTGGGAGTTGCCTGTGGGAGTTAAGGCTGAGGTAGGAGAATCTCAAGTGTGAGCCCAGCCTGAGCAATTTAGCAAATCAGAGAGACCCTGCCTCAAAATGAAATGTAAAAAAGTGCTTGAAATGTAGCTCAATGAAGAAACCCTGGGTTCAATCCTCAGTATATTAATCCCCAGTGTAAGAGAGAAAGACAGAAAGAGAGAGAGAGAGAGAGAACATTCTTTCTTGTTCCTATACGAATGAACAACTTATTTCTCCATCCTCCTGACAATGGACATTTCACTTATTTCCAAATTTGCACTACAAAAGAATGATACTAGCCAATGTGGGGATGTACTGCAATAATTCCAGCACTCTGGGGGTTGAGGCAGAAGAATCTCAAATTCAAGCCCAACCAAGGCAATTTAGTGACTCAGCAAGATTCTGTATCAAAATAAAAAATGTTTAAAAAGGTGGTATACAGCTCATTGTAAGGGCCCCAGTACCAAAAGAGAAAGGTGGGCAGGGAGGGAGTTACTTCAGATATCCCTCTACATGTCTCCTATTGGAACCCACTTCATTTGCAGGAACCCACTTCATTTTACTAGTAGTTACTTGCTTTTAATCAACTTGCTTTTTGTTGGCCTTAAAATCACCAATGTAGAGGTCACATAAGTAGCAATATGGTATTAGATTCCTATTATCTTTGCTATAGGCAACCCGTTTGATGGGTCATGAAGATAACAGTTGCAAAGCTAGCTAGGGGGGAAAAAATGTGATCTGGGCCTGTGCAAGTGTGCCATGAAGACTTCTCTGAAGCTAGAAGACAGAAAACTCTACACACAGATCATGCTAACTCACTTCTCCTTACCTCTAATCACCTCTCTCCCACTTTAGGCCACCTTGCCTCTTTATCCCATGAATAGCCCTAAATCCTATGCTTGAAGATGTGGGTTTGAGATTTGCTCTCCCATCTTCTGGGACTTGGCCCTTTTGTGAGAAAAAAAATCTCTCTTCCAGTGACGAGCATGCTGTACCATGGAAAAAATGGCCCTGGTCTAGTAACACTATTGTGTGCAAGAGCTTGTTTAGGGGCTACAGTGGCTTTGGTGGGGTTTGGGTACCCTCCAAGGGCCCATGTAATTTGAAGCTTGGTGCCTAAGATGGTGCTGTTAGGAAATGATGGACCCTTTAGAGGTCTGGAAGGAAACCCTTGGGTCATGGGAGATAATTTTGCACCATTCCCTATAATTCTAGGGAAAAGAATGTTAACCCTGCCCTTCTTTCTGGTTCCTCCCTCACTGTATAATCCCTCTGCCACACATGCTGTCACCATTCACCATGTGAGCTTCACAACACTTCCACTAAGCTGTGTGGACTTTCCACCTCCAAAACTATGAGCCAAATAAACCT
The DNA here is from genome assembly GCA_004025085.1 of Thryonomys swinderianus. NCBI lineage: Eukaryota > Metazoa > Chordata > Mammalia > Rodentia > Thryonomyidae > Thryonomys > Thryonomys swinderianus. Next base: position 4,730 of record PVIC010039023.1, read on the forward strand.
CTTTGCTTTTTAGTATATGTGCTGCCGAAGCGAGCACACCTCTTTGCTTTTTGAAGTCGGCTACCTCAGGTATTTTACTGCAATAATGAAAAGCTGACTGATACAGGTTCACACCTAAGAGAGAAATTACTGGGTCTTATTAAATGCATATTTTCAACTTCAATGAAATTTTCAAATTATTCTATCAATTACCCTCTTATGCACTCATTAGTGGAAATTGCCCCATACCCACACCAGTAGTTAAATTTTTTTTTTTTTTTTTTGCTTTTTGGAGACAGGGTCTTGCTTTGTAGTTCAGGCTGGCCCTGAGCTCACTATGGTGCCCAGGCAAGCCGCCGCGAACTCAGCAATCCTCCTGTCTCTGCCTCCCGAGTGCTGGAATTACAGGTGTGAGCCACCACGCCCAGCATTATATGTGGTAACCAGGGATCGAACTCAGGTCCTTACGCTTGCGAGGCAGGTGCCGGAACCACTGAGCTAACCCTCCGGCCCAGTAGTTAAATTTTTGCAATGAAAAGGACATCAAGTATTTCTGATTGCTGTTATTTTTTCTATACTAATTTAACAGTTTGAGTTTTCCTTTACTGAATTGCCTGTTGTGTTACCTTTGTATCACTCTGACAAAATATCTGAAATAAACAATTTAAAGAAAGAGAGATTTATTTTGGCTCAGGGCTTCAGAGGTTTCTGTTTACAGTCAGAGCTGGCTCCATTGCTTTGGGCCCGGGGCCAGCAGAACACCACAGGAGGGGAGTGTGTGGCAGAGGGGATTGCTTACCTCATTGTGGAAAGGAAGCAGAGAGAGATGAAGAATGGCCAGAGAGGGGGGAAGGACCCAGTGACACAGCCAGTGACCTACTTCTCTCAACTAGGACCCATTTCCTAGAAACCCATTCAGCTCTGGACTTGTCAATGGATTAATTCATTGATCAATGCCCTTATGATCCAGTTAGCAAACTAGGCTTCAACTCTAAACATACTGTAATAGGGATCCAGCCTTCAATACCCTGGCATTTGGGGGACACTGTAAATCCAAATCCTGTTAGGCTTAGTTTTGGTTTTTTTGTTTTGTCTCCTTAATATTTGGTCTTCATATATTTTGGATACTTTATGTCACTAGAACATGAAGTCCCGACATTACAAGGAACAGCCCTTATGACTCTCCTTGTTCCTTTCATGCCCTTGATGAAAGAATTCAGTCAAGGGCCAGAGATTTAGCTCAGTGGTTCCAGTGCCTGCCTTGCAAGTCAAAGGTCCTGAGTTCGATCCCCAGTAACTATATACAACAATACTAGGTATAGTGACTCACTTCCACCACCAATCAGTACCACAAGCTACAATGCCAGGCATGGTGGCTCACACCTGTAATACCAACACTCAAGAGGCAGAGGCATGAGGATTGCTGAGTTCAAGGTTTGCCTGGGCTACATAGTGAGCTCAGGGCCAGTCTGAACTACAAAGTGAGACCCTGTCTCAAAAAAAAAAGAATTCAGTCAAGAGACACAGGCAGCCATGCAGAAGTATAAGTAGAACTTATGTGTAAAGCAGACAGAGAGAGATTTATGCCTTCAAGTATTAGATTGGTTCCTTTTTTTATGTATACAAGAGTAATTCTTGGGGCCCAGGGAACTGTGGTGATTAGAGATTAGTTTGGAAGTTAATGCCTCAAAATGTTTTTTTTGTCCTTTTCAAATGGTCAATATTCTCTCAAGATTCTTAACTATATAAAACACTTCTAAAGTGAAGAACAGTTCTAATCTGTATCAGGTCTCAGCACAAGGATAAAGCGTCTTTAAAGAAAGTTTTTTTTTTCTGATATAATTGGCTATATGCTATACTAACCTGAATGGTGGACACCTTGTTCTAGAAACAGAGGTCCTCTGTCTTCAGTTCTGAAACCTAATAAATAATTATAAATGTACTTTGAAGTTTTGTTTCTTAACAACAACTGCCAAAGTGTGTTATTTTGGACTCCCACATAGCCCCTCAGGCCTATTAATATCTAACCACCAGTAACATTTGATATAATCTGCTGTGAAAATTTCTGAGTTGGACCAGGGACTTAGCTCAGTAGTTCTGGTGTCTGCCTCACAGCGCAATGTCCTGAGTTCAGTCCCTGGTACACATACCACAATTCTGGGCGTGGTGGCTCACACCTATAATCCCAGCACTCAGGAGGCAGAGACAGGAGGATTGCTGTGAGTTTGAGACTTGCCTGGGCTACATAGTGAGCTCAGTTCCAGCCTGAACTACAAGGTGAGACCATATCTCCAAAAAAAATTTTTCTGAGTAAAATGTGTTGCACAGACCTTCTCAGAACGAATGATTTATCATATTACCCTATACTTTGGTCTTTTCATACACAGGTATCAGCAAAGTTACATTATTTTTGTTGTGCTCTTTCTAATTTGTTCAACATGGTTCCATAACTTGAGGTCATAGTATTTATTTCAAAGAATTGGAAGTTTTGTCTTTCCTTTTGTGATCTTTACCCTGGAATTGACTTCTACTAATACTACTAATATAGTACAATTGGGACCACTTCTCTCCACTTACCTGAACATGGACAATGCCCAGGCCAAACTGCACCCCCATCTTTTTCTTTTTTTTTTTTTTTTTTCTGAGACAGGGTCTCACTTTGTAGTTCAGGCTGGCCCTGAGCTCACTATGGTGCCCAGGCAAGCCGCCGCGAACTCAGCAATCCTCCCGTCTCTGCCTCCCGAGTGCTGGGATCACAGGCATGAGCAACCACACCCGGCACTGTGGTATGCAGTATTGATTGTTGGTGGGCGTGAGTCTCCACGCCCAGCATTATATGTGGTTACCAGGGATCGAACTCAGGACCTTGCGCTTGTGAGGCAGGCGCCGGAACCACTGAGCCAACCCTCCGGCCCTGCACCCCCATCTTTGTCCTAAGGCCTGCAACCCAGGAGGCAGAGATTAAAAACAAAGATCCTTTAGTGAGCTCAGGGCCAGCCTGAACTACAAAGAGAGACCCTGTCTCAAAAAAAAAAAAAAAAAAAAAAAAAAAAAAAAAAAAAAAAAAAAAAAAAAAGCAAAAACAAAGATCCCTGAGCTGCCTTGGAAAATTCCTAAATCCCAAACCAGAAGGCATGCAGGCCAGACTGCTGGCAGGACCTGCAATAAACTTTCTTCACCTGGTGCTCATTGGAAGTTCATGCATATAAGTTGGATCTCACACAACCAATTATAACAGAGTATTATGGGTAAAGATATGCCCTCATACATACAGCTGACAGTACTGAGTATCCTGCCAGTCACATCAGTCATGCTCTGAATTACCCAGTGGGAGTCACCTTAGGCTGGGGCAACACTTTAAATTCTTAAACTCGGTACCTTCAGTGCTCACACCATTTTTCTTTCTACCACTCAGAGCATACTGACACCTAAATTAAACTTTGCTGCTCTTTCCTTATCATTGCATGCCAAGTCTCATTCTTTCCTTATTGCGCAGGAGAATCAGAAACCTACCCAGACTGCGTCACCCATGCTAACAATAGAGAGATTCAGTCTTACTTTCTTGTGTGAATACTTAGGTAGGCACTGTTCTTTCTCTACTTTTGTTTTGTTTTTTGTTTTGTTTTGTTTTGTTTTGAGACAGGGTCTCGCTTTCTAGTTCAGGCTGGCCCTGAACTCACTATGTAGTCCAGGCAAGCCTTGAACTCAGCAATCCTCCTGTCTCTGCCTCCCGAGTGCTGGGATTACAGGCGTGAGCCACCACACCCAGCACTGTGGTATGTGGTATTGATTGCTGGTGGGCATGAGTCACCACGTCCAGCATTGTATGTGGTTACCGGGGATCAAACTCAGGACCTTATGCTTGTGAGGCAGGCACCGGAACCAATGAGCTAAATCTCCAGCCCCTTTCTCTACTTTTTTCAGTCCTCTCTGATGTTTACCAATTTCCACAATGAATGGATACTTTTCTATTCATTCTATTCTAGAACATTCATTTACTTGTCTAATCTACTACTCTGGATTCTTAGATCATGGTAATAGATAGTCATACATGGTAAGAGTAATTCCAAACTTTCTGCTTCTTCAAAGGTAGTTATTTTTGGCTCTTTGCTTTTCCATACATATGTGAAATCACCTTTTCAAGGCCAAGAAAAACCTGCTTAGATTTTAATTAGAAATGAACTTCTAGATTGATTTAGAGATGATATCTTTATGAAGGTGTGTCTTCCTAGCAAGTGTTTTCTCTTCCTTTTACTTTCAACTTTTTGCTGTCTCCTGAAGGCAGCATACAAATAGACTTGTCACAAATCAATTTGAAAACCTATCATTTCAGAACCTGTTTTGGTCTATCAAGCCTCATTGTAAGTACCGATATATCTAGAACTATTTTCTATTTTGTTCTTTTTCTACTTTGTTTATTCTTTACTTCTACCTCCCCAAACTTATTGTTTTTTAAAATTGATTTAATTGGTACATTTTTATACACATCATGATCACAATCAACATTGAGAATTTGTACAAGTACACGACATGACTTAAGAGTTTTGGTTGTTTCTGCTCCCACAGTGGAGACAAATACATATCCTTTGTTTCCGTGGTTCTCAAATGTTAAGCATCAGAATCACCTGGAGGGCTAGTCAAAACACAGACTGCCCATCTTCACTGCAGAATTTCAGCTCTAGATTTCTAAAAGAAGTCCAAATGATATTGATGATATCAGCCTAGGACACTCTTTGAAAAACAGTGTTTTAATTCTAGTGATTGCCTTTTTACTTTCAACATTCCTAACTAAATGTAGGGTTAATATTATAATTCTTTCTAAAAATAGGAGGTCCTTCAAATATTTTAACCCTGACTTTATCATTCCTTAGATGTTTTTGAGATCTAGAATTGATTTTAATTCTACTTTGTTTTCTTTTTTTTTTTTGCTTTTTTTGAGACAGGGTCTCGCTTTGTAGTTCAGGCTGGCCCTGAGCTCACTATGGTGCCCAGGTAAGCCGCCGCGAACTCAGCAATCCTCCTGTCTCTGCCTCCCAAGTGCTGGGATTACAGGCGTGAGCCACCATGCCGGGCATTGTGGTATGCGGTGTTGATTGCTGGTGGGCGTGTCTCCACACCCAGCATTGTATGTGGTTACCGGGGATCGAACTCAGGACCTTGCGCTTGCGAGGCAGGCGCCGGAACCACTGAGCTAACCCTCTGGCCCCTACTTTGTTTTCTTAACTTCCCTAATGTCACAGACTTGCTTGCTTTTATTTATTTATTTATTTATTTATTTATTTATTTATTTATTTATTTATTTATTTATTTATTTATTTATTTATTTATTTATTTATTGAGATAGCGTCTCACTATGTAGTTCAGGCTGGACTTGAACTCACTATATAGCCCCAGCTGGCCCTGAACTTATAATGATCTTCCTGCCTCAGCCTCCTAAGTACTGGGATGACAGGAATGTACCACCATGCCCAGACGCTGTTACTGCCTTTAGACTGAAGTTTGTTTCACTGTGTTTATTTTTGTTCTTATCTGTTTGTTTTTGAGACAGGGTCTCACTTTGTAGTTCAGGCTGGCCCTGAGCTATGTAGCCCAGGCAAGCCTCGAACTCAGCTGTCCTCCTTTCTCTGCCTCCCAAGGGCTGGGATTACAGGCATGAGCCACCACACCCAACACTATGGTATGTGGTACTGAATGCTGGTGGGCGTGAGTCACCACACCTGGTATTGTTGTATATTGTTACCAGGGAGCTTGTGCTTGCTGGGCAGGCGCCAGAACCACTGAGCTAAATCTCTGACCCTGTTTTTGTCTCTTATTACTCCATTTTATTAGTTATTTTGGTTTTTGGGGTTTGCGTATGAAAATTGTTTCCACTTCCTCTCTTCAATGATAAATTAGATAGACATACAATTTCATGTTAGCAGTTAGTCTCAGTAGTTTGAACCTATTATCCTTGCAATAACTTACCTTCCGTTGTTATTTTTGGGGTATCTATTATTGGTCCTACTACAGTAACTACCTTGTCCCTTGTCTTCTCTGTGAATACCTATAGTTTTCTGCTTTTATTCAGGAACCTTAGTATTACTATGATGTATCAAGTCTTTTGTTTCTTTTACTTGTTCAACTTAAGATTCATTATTATCCCTATGGATAAATAACTTTTGACAACTCTGAAAATGTCATTGAGACATTATATTGTTGAAAATCACCTTTCATCGGATCTTTTTCTGCTTATGGAAATTTTTACTAGAAGCAAGTTAAATGCCCAAATTCTATCCACCATGTCATTTAACTCCTGATATTTCACAATTATTTCATCTCTACACTGAAATCTGCAAAATGTTTTTAGGTCTACTCCAATCAATTCCATGTCTAATTTTCCTTTATTTATGCCAAATCTATGTAAACATTTTATGCTTTCTTACTTTTAAAATGTTAATTATTTCTTTTCAGAAATTCTTAGTGCTTTTTAAAAATCTATCTAAAACTAATCTATGTTATTAGAATTTATGAAAGTAATAGCCAGGTATGGTGGTACAACTATGTAATCACAGTCCTCTGGGAGGCTGAGGCAGGAGGAGTGAGAGATTAAATAACAGCCTGGGCAGTTTAGTGATTTAGAAAGACCTTGTCTCAGGTATTACATGCCTGTAACCCTAGTACTTGGGAGGCTGAGGCAGGAGTTTTGCTGTAAGTTTGAGGCCAGTCTGGGCTACATGTTGAGTTCAAAACCAGACAGAACTACATAGCAAGACTCTATCTCAAAAACAAATAAATAAATAAATAATAAAATAAATAAAAAAGGCTGAAGACATAGCTCAGTGTGAAGACCCTAGGTTCAATCCCCTACACTACACTAAATAAATAATAAGGTTAGGACAGTAGTCACTCCTGAGGAATAGGCCATGATGGCAAGGAAACAGGGGGTTGGGGGGCTCAGTGTTACGGTCACCAGTTAGACAGATACGTTCAAATTGTGAAAACCCAACTGGCTCTACTTTATAATTCATGTACTTTTTGGCATGATTGTAATTATATTATAAAATATATCTTGTTCAGAGACAGGAGGATTGCTGAGTTCGCGGCAGCTTGCCTGGGCACCATAGTGAGCTCAGGGCCAGCCTGAACTACAAAGTGAGACCCTGTCTCCAAAAACCAAAAATAAATAAATAAATAAATAAATAAATAAATAAATAAATAAAAAAATATATATATATATCTTGTTCTTTTCTCATGTGTTTTTCAAAATTTAACAAAACAGGACTGGAGGGTTAGCTCAGTGGTTCCGGCACCTGCCTCGCAAGCACAAGGTCCTGAGTTCAATCCCCAGTAACCACATATAATGCTGGGCGTGGAGACTCACGCCCACCAACAATCAATACTTCATACCACAATGCTGGACATGGTGGCTCACGCCTGTAATCCCAACACTCGGGAGGCAGGGACAGGAGGATTGCTGAATTTGCGGCGGCTTGCCTGGGCACCATAGTGAGCTCAGTGCCAGCCTGAACTACAGAGCGAGACCCTGTCTCAAAAAAAAAAAAAATTAACAAAACATGTCTGGCATATTTGTCTTAAATTCCAAACTGATAAATTTCCTTAAGTTCACAGAATTCTTTTTTTTTTTTTTTTTTTTTTTGAGACAGGGTCTTGCTTTGTAGTTCAGGCTGGCTCTGAGCTCACTATGTAGCCCAGGCAAGCCTCGAACTCAGCAATCCTCCTGTTTCTGCCTCCCGAGTGCTGAGATAACAGGCGTGAGCCACCACGACCGGCACTGCGGTATGTGGTATTGATTGCTGGTGGGCGTGAGTCTCCACGCCCAGCATTGTATGGGGTAACCGGGATCGAACTCAGGATATTGCGCTTGCGAGGTAGGCGCCGGAACCACTGAGCTAATCCTCCGGCCCCCACAGAATTTTTTGCTGATTGTGATTTATAATAGGCTCTTTCTTTGTGCAGTGTATTCCCTTGAAAAAAGCTATATGAAGCTGGGCGTATGTAAGGGAATCGTATAAGGCCTACATTAAGAGGATGTCCCCAGAGGATCTACACTGTTTCTATAGCACATCCAGAAATGCTATCAACTCAAGATCCTAAACTTACCTTCTCAAAATACTCAGCACAGATTCAACTCCTAACCCTATAAAAGGGAAGATGTATGGCTACAATTCTTTGCAGCTACTTCTCCACTCTGAGCACGGGTAAAGATAAGTTTCCTTATTATTTCTCTCAGCTAAAGATTAGTTTTTCTTTTGTCTCCATCTATTCTTTCACTGAAGCCACAGCCCTTTCAATGTCTTGGCAATGGGTGGAGTTATCAGTTTGGGCTCCCTAATGTGTATGCTCCCCTACAGCTTTACCTATGAGGCCCACATGCCAGCAAGGTACCCAGGTTATCCAGACTGGCAAACTCCACCATTATGGGAGCTTCAACATTGTCTTACAACTCAATTTCCTTTCCTTCTGTAACCCATGAGAACTTCCCCTGAACTCCGATAGGTATTTGAAATAATTTTCATTCTATACAATCTAGCATTTCTGGGTACTTCGAATGTGGGTTGTTTTCATTTTGTTGTCTCTTCTGGTGGAAAGTTAGCAGAGGTTCCAGCCCAGTTAATAGCATGATGCATTCTGGGAGCAGGGCACAGGGCCTGGTTTTTGTTGTGAAGCTGGAGCTTACCTAGGTATGACTTAAGGGTCAACGGCTGTGACCGCAGCTGCCTAGTAGCTACAGAGAAGCTGATTAGGGCAGAAGTCATAGCTTTTTTCGAATCACTAGTTCTGAGGGTTCTATAGTCATTCTTGGAAAACCACCTTTGATCCTGCTCTTCAAGCCTTCCAGTAATTTTGTAAGACACTAATTTTTTTTGTCAAACTCTCCTTAAAATAGGAAGGGATTTCTCAACTTTGCCTGACGTAAACAAGAGTCTAGAGAAAAAAAAAATTACATGGAACAGGGTTTGACCAAATTTATAATAAAAGAAGGGTTTTTGAGGGGTTTTTTAGAGACAGGGTCTTGCTTTGTAGTTCAGGCTGGCCCTGAGCTCACTATGCAGCCCAGCCAAGCCTCAAATTCAGCAATCATGCTGCCTCTGCCTCCCAAGTGCTGGGATTATAGGCATGAACCACTACTTCTATGTGACTCATGCCCACCAGCACTCAGTACCACATACCACAGTAATTACCAGGGATGTGGTTACCAGGGATCGAACCAAGGACCTTGTGCTTGCTAGGCAGGCACCAGAACCACTGAGCTAAATCTACGGCCCAATACAAATTATTTTTACAGTTTCTTCATTTATTATATTTTTAAAGATATATTTTACCTATTATGTCAATGAGGAAGTAGAGATGATTCCATTTGCTGCTGTTGCTAATATAAAACTGGCACAATCTTTCTAGATAACAAAGCTTTAAAAATGATACAACATTTGACCTAGTGATTACACTTCTGGGAATTTATTCTAAAAGAATAATTAAAAATTTGCACAAAGATTTCATTGTAAGACTGTTCAATGAATTATTTATCTGTAATTTTTAGAAAGAAATTATCTCTTGTTAAAAAATTGTTGGCTAGCCAACTAAATTATGGCACATACATAAAACATGATGCAGACTTTAAAAATCTCTCATAAAAGAATGTTTTTCTTAAAAAAGAAGAATGCTGACATGGAAAAATATTGTCAGTGTATTAAATGAAAAGACTTTATAATGTACACAAAAGAATTCCACTTTAGGTAAAATGAAAAGTAGATTAAATAATATTTTCAAAATGATAACAAACCACCTGGATGAATGCTACTGGCATTATTTTTGTGAAAGGTGCCAAATATAAAAGAGTACATGTTGATAAAAGTCAAAATATTGTGACTTTGATGCATATTAGAGGGCAAAGTAAGATGGATGGTGCAAGGATACTGATAGCAGAGGAACCTGGGAAAAGTCCTCTGCAGCTAGAAATGCTTCTTATGCTGTGGCAGTATTGTGGACTGAATGTCTCTGTTCTCTTAAAAATGCACATTAGCCCTTTGCTTTGTTGTACCCCTGAAAGCAAATTGGGTCACCAGCAGTTCTGCTGAAGTCACCTGCAAAAGTCTGGTCAGGCCTCTCATTCTCTTTTCATCTGCTCACACCTGACTGGTGTCTGGTCAGGGAGTATTGCCTCAGTGGGTAGGTGCAGCCTACCAGTGAAAGGATATGGGCTTCCTCAAGTCATACTAAGTAATCTTCCTTAAACATATTATCCAGGATATCTACTCAATGAATGAATGAAACCATATTAGCTCTTTGTGCTGGGAATGTAGTTCAGTGGTGCCTGGCAAGTACAAGGTTCTGAGTTTGATCCCTGGTACACCTCCCCCAAAAGAAGCTGCCAGTGTGGCAGTCGCAGAGCATCTGTTAGCACATGCAAGGTCCAATCAAAGAAAAAAGTATAAATAATATGGACTACAATATGGTGGGATTCTAAATTAATTTATGCTTGTATTTTTGGAATATTTTTACAGCAAATGTATATTACTTTTGCAGTAAGAAAAAGAGGGTGTTTTCATTGCATTTGACATTAGTGAAACCACTTGTAACAGCAGGAAAAGCATAGGCCCCAACAGCTTCTAACACATCCTGTTCAGTTTTGATCCTGGGCCAATTTACCCTGTTGTTAGGTGATTTCAAACTTCAGACCTTTCTTCATCCATGATAATGCTGAGTAATTTATCACCTATAAAACTGCACAAACCAAGTGTGGTGGTGCACGCCTATAATTCCAGCACTCAAGAAGCTGAGGCAGGAGGATTGCCATGAGTTTGAGGCCAGGCTGAGCTACACAGTAAGTTCAAGGCCAACCTAGACTACACGGTGAGACCCTATCTCAAAAAAACAGCAACACCTGGGGCCAGAGATTTAGCTCAGTGGTTCCAGGGCCTGCCTAGTAAGTGCAAGGCCCCTGGTTCCATTCCTGGTAACCACATACAACAGTACCGGGCATGGTGCCTCACACCCACCACCAATCAGTACCACATACCACAAATGCAGGGTTTGGTGGCTCAAGACTGTAATCCAAGCACTTGGGAGGCAGAGGCAGGAGGATTGCAGAGTTCGATGCTAGCCTGGGGTACATAGTGAGCTCAGGGCCAGCCTAACTACAAAGCAAGACCCTGTCTCAAAAATAATAATAATGATAACAATAATAACATGACAATGTCAAAAATAAAGCAATATGATTTGAGGGGAATCTTCTTCTGTATAACAAATGATGAACGAGTTTACCACAAAAAAATGTGCTATGTCCTTGCCCTTGCTCTGGTCTGTGGGACTGCGCTGAGTAGGAAGTAGGAAGTACGTTACCATAGGCACCAAGGCCTGAGCTTCCCAGAAAAGGCTTTGCAGCCCCATCATGCGGAATTTAAAAGCTCTTAAAGAGGGATTTGAACCCTAAAGAGCTCAGAATCTAGAGGAGTCTCTAGTTGTTGGGAATGTGCAAGTAGAAACACCAGCTGCCAGGATGTTAAGGATAGAATGGGAGCTGGGTATGGTAACACACGCTTATAATCCCAGTACTTGGGTGGCAGAGGCAGGAAAATTGCTGTGAATTTGAGGCCAGCCTGGGTTCCATACTGAGTTCAGGGCCAGGCTGAACTATGAAACAAGACCCTGTCTCAGAAAACTAAAATAAAAAAGGATAGAATGGGCAAGTGCATGAAGGGTGTCTTTAACATCACACAAGCTTCCACCTCTTCTGCTGCTCTAGATTCTGCTGCAACTTTAACTCAACTATCTGCTGCCCATCACTGCTTCTACTCCATTTCTGCCTGAGATGGCCCAGGGTTGTTGCTACAAAATTTAAAATCACATCCTCATTAACTGGACCCCATTCTACACTGAGCTTGGTGACCAAATGCTACCACTTAGAAAATGTGAGGTTACCTGGATGACTCAGGAGGCTTCTCTTGGAGAGGTGGGCTGAGTTCAGGAAAGATGCAAGCAGCTAGGATAGGCAGGGAGACATTTTGGGTAAGCTCTTAGTGGCAGGACTGGGTTAGGCAAAGAATTTTAGAAGACTTTCTCCCAGGTAGAGTAGATGCACAAGTCAATTTCTGAAATGATGGATGGGATCCTAAGAATGGAAGAGTAAACTGAGTAATTTGGATTTTATCTAGATGTTATGTGGTTCAATGATACAAACAGCCTACTGTGGCACACACACCTGCCATAGATTCACCACCCCTGGTCTAATCAAATAGAGGCTTCTAGTCAGCCATGGTGGCACAAATTTGAATTCCCAGCCTTCTAGGAGGCTGAGGCAAGAGGATTAAAGTTCAAGCCCAGGGCCGGAGGGTTAGCTCAGGGGTTCCGGCGCCTGCCTCGCAAGCACAAGGTCCTGAGTTTGATCCCCGGTAACCACATATAATGCTGGGCGTGGAGTCACACCCACCAACAATCAACACCGCATACCACAATGCCAGACGTGGTGGCTCACGCCTGTAATCCCAGCACTCGGGAGGCAGAGACAGGAGGATTGCTGAGTTCGCGGCGGCTTGCCTGGGCACCATAGTGAGCTCAGGGCCAGCCTGAACTACAAAGCGAGACCCTGTCTCAAAAAGCAAAAAAAAAAAAAAAAAAA
>PVIC010039024.1:0-17321 GCA_004025085.1 Thryonomys swinderianus
AGAGAGAGAGAGAGAGAGAGAGAGAGAGAGAGAGAGGGAGAGAGAGAGAGCCTTGTAAACTCAAGGTCCCAAATTTACGCGCCCAACTATATGCCACAATGCCAGGTGTAGTGACTCACACCCACCAGCAATCAGTACCACATACCACAGTGCTGGGCGTGTTGGCTCACACCTGTAATCCCAGCACTCAGGAGGCAGAGGCAGGAGGACTGCTGAGTTCGAGCCTTGCCTGGGCTACATAGTGAGCTCAGGGCCAGCCTGAACTACAAAGTGAGACCTTGTCTCAAAAAGCAAACAAACAATAAGAGTAACAATAGACAACTCTTTCTTTGCATTATAATTATGTTTGAACTGGAACTTCCCCTTTCCCAAATGTTTCTTAAAAGGAAATGAGTGTCATGTCTGAATAGATTATAAAATAAAACTTCTTGATAAGATAACAGCTCTTTTCAAAGAAAAATTTTTATTTCTATTATTTTACTGGTTTCTTCGTTTTACTCTGCTTTACTTCATTGTATTATTTCCAAGTATTTCTGATTTGGTTTAGGATGTTAGCGTGCTTAACTGCCAGAGTGTTTGTATAGTAATTCAGGTAGGAAAACTGGCTTGCCATTCTTAAAATCATGAATATACTATCTTTCTTTTTCTAAAATAAATGAGTACATATGCCTGGGAATTACCAAAGGAGCTCTAGATTTTATAGGAATCTAGCAGAGATTTTTTTTTAAAAAGCTAGCTTTAATACCATTCCCTGATAAGTCCAGGAAATGTATTCTTTAGAACACCGCTCATAAAAATACTGAAAGATTTCCATATTTCATAGAATGAATTCCATAAATAACCCCACAGTGTAGCCACCTTCTGATATAGTTAACACAGGTAAATACACACTTTTCTTGAATATAAATTTAAAATAATTACAGCTATTTTCTACTTAAAATGATAGCATATCTCTATAAATTATAAATTAGACAAAGCATTTTGACTTTTTTTTTTTTTGAGACGGTCTCACTTTGTAGTTCAGGCTGGCCCTGAGCTCACTATGTAGCCCAGGCAAGCCTCGAACTCAGCAATCCTCCTGTCTCTGCTTCCTGAGTGCTGGGATTACAGGTGTGAACCACCACACCTGGCACTGTGGTATGTGGTATTGATGGTTGGTGGGCGTGAGTCTCCACACCCAGCATTATACATGGTTAGCAGGAATCGAACTCAGGACCTTGCGAGGCAGGCGCCGGAACCCCTGAGCTAAATCTCCAGTCCTTGACATGTTTTTCTTTTGAATGAACTTGTAACTAGATTATTTAAATATTTTAAAAAATTAATGTTAAAATTATAACTGTACCTCTGATAGTGAACACTCCACATTTTCTTTTCTCATCACTAGGCCTGGTAAGATCTATGTTGTTCTATAATATGAATATTCAGTTGTGTTAAGTGAATCAATTAGCCTTATGAATTAAAATACACTCTGAGCAAATTTTATTGTTTTAAAATAAAACCACAGGCAATTCGTAAGCAAAAAACACATTTATTAGCATGTCTTATTATGTTTCACCTGGAGCATTCTCTTAAACGGGATCCCATACAAGGAAACTGCCAGTTATTCTTTTATCCTAAGGGGAAAATAGTAAAATTAAGTTTAACCTATCAACAAAATCACAATGCAGCCTGTAGTCAGTGTTTAATCTATCTAGAGCTAATCCTTTACCTAGGTAACTACAGCTCCCTACGATTTAAGCTTGAAAGAATGAAGGAATCACATTGAGAGAAAAAATACCTCTACTTGCCCAAAACATTGAATTCTTTTGTTCTTTTAAACAAATGCTAAGTTCAGATGGGAACCAAATGTGTATAAGCAGCATTCTAAGAGCTAAATCAAGTTTTTCTGTTCTTATAAAAAAACATAATCAAATGGGTAGCTTGTTAGGTGCGTCTAGAATGTAAAAAGGTCACTGAAGAACAAATCTCATAAAGTAAGTTTAAGTACATGTGACTTAATGCTGTAGATAATAATTACTGAGAGAAACATACTCTTAAGTCTCTCCAGGCAAAACTAGGGTGGTTTACCCCTGTATAGGTAATATTAACTACGCAACAATAAGCATGAAAATTCCACATCATGTAATTTTTGTCTTGACGTGTTAATCCATTAAATTATTTATTTTCTTCCACAACTGTCTTTTGAGTGCTGAACTTATTTCACGCCTTTTGTATCGTATCATTGAAATCATCAAGGAAACAAAGCCTATTTATGAGCATCAGAAGGATATATCTAATTCTTGACATCAGAATGGCTTTTAATAAATAACACCTCAGACTGGTAGCAAATGTCACCCCAGTGCCTAATTTCAGTGGCTGCTTTTGTTGTCTTCTTATGTTTTATATTGTAAGAAAGGCAGTTGGTTGGAGTACAGTGAATAGAGAAAGAAGGAATATAGTGACAAAGGAATATCAAAAGATTCAGGTCAAGTAGAATGTTGTCAGGTATTATTTTTGGTTCTATTCTCAGAGAAGTAGCAAGGATATAGGAAGAGGTTTGCCAAGTAGGAGACCATTAGGAATTTGCTTTTCAACTTGTTAACTTTAAAATCCCTGTTAGTCAAATGCAAATGTTAACTGAGTAGTTAAATAAGAGTCCAGCTTGTGGAGGACATTAGCATTTATGTTATCAGCTTAGTCTGTCTGAAATCCGAGGTGAAAATATTCCAGAGATCGAGCAATAGGACACCCACACCAGAAGGTGCATGATGTGAGGAAGAATTGGTAAACGCAATTTAGAACGGGCAGAGAGCAGGAGAAAACTGATAGTAGCGTCCTTGGTGCAGATAAATTGTTTGAGAAGGGAGGGTGTCCACAATGGTGTGCAATACTATTGAGAAATCTAATAATTTAAAAACTGAGATCTGGCCAAGTCTGGTGATAGAGAGAGGTCATTTGTGGCTTCATGAGGAATGTTTTGCTGTAGCTAACACAAAGTTTGTTTACTGGGAAACCAAGAAAAAAAAAGAGAAATCAAGAAAGTATAAGCAGTCTGTATGAATCTTTTGATGAATTTGCTTATAAAAGAAATCAGGAAAGAAAAGCCTGGTGTGGTGGCTCACGCCTATAATCTCAGCACTCGGGAGGCAGAGACAGGAGGATTGCTGAGTTCCAGGTTTGCCTGGGCTACATAGTGAGCTCAGGGCCAGCCTGAACTACAAAGCGAGACTCTGTCTCAAAACAAACAAACAAACAAGCAAACAAACAAAACAAACAAACAAAAAGAAATCAGGAAAAAAACATGATGTTAGAGTAGAACTACTTATCTGATGGTATGGAATGTTCGGACTGTACAAATAAATACAATGGAGATAAGTGAAGTGCAGGAAAAACATTACCCTGGGTGAAGAGAGAGCTGTGTGCACCAGGAGAAGTAGGAGTTTGGACTAGGACCACAGCCAGGTCATCTCTAGTACCAAGAGAAAAAGCCAAGTACATTGGGATTTATTTGGCTGTAGCACCCATCAGGATTATGCAAAGTAGATTTGGGGAGAGAGTAAATGGGCCAGAAGTTAAATGTGACATGGACGCCGATGGCATTTCCCTTGATGGTGGAGTTTCCAGAGGTAGGTGGTGAATTGAACCTATGCCTTGGATTTGTGTTGTTTTATTGGATAAAATAATATCATATCTGCACTAATGTTAAATTCATTTTTACAAGGCAGAGTACAACACACAATCTTGTACCTTTTTCATCAGGTAGTAGTTTTTAGGTATGGAAATTGTTGAAAATAATTGCAAGAAGTTGATTTTAGGGAGGTTTTTGGTTATTAAAGTGTGTATTCACACTTAGAGTGGCATAGGCTGAGAAAGCAAATAGGCATAGTTTCTTACGATGTGTACAGCACTAGCGCACATATTTATAGATTTATTGGCTTATCTTATTGCCAAGTTAATGTTTCAAAGCTATTTAAAAACCAGCTCTTTAAAGTACCTGTAATAGGGCTTATGACTTTCATTATAATTGTGCAGGCCACTGTAGTTAGCTCAGTGCACTGATAAGGGAACATAAACCTTAGGATGTTTAGGAGCCGTGTCAAATACTCCCCAGTATTTGATTACTGAAATTTCTTACTCTGTTAGCTTGAGTTTATTAAATCTATGGGTTTATTTTGTTGTACATAATTTTTTTTAAATTGATTTTTATTTTTTGAGACAGGGCCTCGCTTTGTAGCTTAGACTGGTCCTGAGCTTACTATGTAGCCCAGGCAAGCCTGGAACTCAGCAATCCTCCTGCCTTTGCCTCCCGAGTGCTGGGATGACAGGCGTGAGCCACCAGGCCCAGGACTGTGGTGTGTGGTTACTGGGGATCGAACCAGAGACCTTGCGCTTGCTAGGAAGGCTCCGGAACCACTGAGTTAAATCTCCAGCCCTAAATTTAATTCTTTATTGGTACATTTTATATACAGCTCACAATCACACTCAATATTGGGGAATTTGTACCAGTGTATGACACGAATTAATTCTCATTTTTACCCATATCCCTACCCACCCTACAATTCCCTGCCCCTATATACGTATGTTTTGTTTCCTTTTTTACCATCGCGTTTTTTTTTTCTTCAATAGGTCACAGATGTGTAAATACTATATATTTTCTCTGGTATAAGAATATGAAGGTGTGAATGAGTTCTAGAATGCAAGATACTGTGGAATAGAAAATATTCAAAGGGAAAAGAGTAGGGGTAAGTCACGAGGGGAAAAGGAAAAATGTGATGTTGTACAGAATATTATAGACATGAATTTTTTCAATTTTGAAAAATTTTGATCCAAACAGTGAACTTCTCAAGTATGGGAAACTGAAAATTGTCCACTTATTGATTCCGAAATATGGATATGTCTTCTCTGAGCATATACTTTAGAAATGTTTCCCCCTCCCTCAGCTCTACACCTCTGTCTCTGCCTGTCTCTTTGCATATGCCTATTCATTTGGTGTTGAGAATTTAAGCCATTCCAAATATTTACTTTAAGTATGAACAGGCATGAGTATATTGCCCTGATTTCTTGAGATACTAACCTTTCTATATGTATGACAAACTTTTCAAATCTTTATTTCTTTCCAGAACGTTTTATGGTATTTTTCATATTTCTAGCCAGAGATGCCTACTTTTGGAAACTTTAGAAATTATAAATTTAGGATCCAAATAAAGCTTAGTATTTTTAACAGAACAGTGACAAGTAGATAATTTTTTATGGATGTTATAAGTCTAAATATGAGATGAACAGTGTAAACTGAGTTAATAATGCTCATTATTGGCAGGGAAATATAAATGCTTTTTTCTCATTGTCCTTTGATTATCACTTGGGATTATCTCAAGGATTTTCTCCCACACTATAGATTGCCACAGTCTTAATGTTGGTCTTAATATTCTCATATTTAGTCCACAAGACTAATGCTCCCAGAATCCAAGTGCTATGCTTAAACTTTCCCAGAGGTCTGAAAACTAAAAGTAGAATTTGATTCAAGTACTTTTTTCACTTTTTATTTTATTTGGACGTTTACAGGACATTTCATGAAAGATGACATACAGTTGCCACAAGTAATGAGGGGAAAAGTTATCCTTGCTCCACATTTAATTCTACTGTTTTCAGCTCATTGTTTTTCCCCGGTTCTTAAGGTATCTCCAAGAAACAACATACAGATGCTTTTCTTCTCTGCATTTTCTCCTCCTTGTTCTTAATTCAACTTTGCGTTTTTGCACTGTAGCCTTTTGTTATTCCACAGATGAGTCCTACCCGTGCTTCTACAGCTATGTACCACTCAGATCTTTTCTTCAAATTCTCCACCTTATCATTATTTATAATGTATAGCCAGATATCTCCATTTTAATACTCAAGCATTTTTTCCAATAAAAACCTAGAATGGCCTAGATAACTGCTCACTTATAATCAGATGCTTTCATTTTTATCCCCCATAATTCTTTTATTCTGGGCTTGGGAATAGTGACAAAGGAGACCTATATATGTATAGCATCTATCTAAATATTTAAAGGATATAAATGAGGCCATCAAGTAAATCAAATGTGATTTGTATTTCTGTTTTGATACCAATAAAATTGAAAAATATGAAGAATTATGTTTGTGATAAAGCTTTAAATGAGCAAAATAGTAAAGAACTGAGTATAATTATTTTACACATGTCTGGGCATTCTCATAAGGGAATAGAGAATTGTAGCATCATAATTATTATATAGTGACTTAAAAACGTATTTTCTTGCCTTTATTTTAGCAAAATTATTATTTACTGTACCGTAAAAGTTTTTGACATAATTTATATTGAATAGAAACAAATGGTCTACATTTGTGCTATTCTAGGGAGTAGCTATCAATGCTATGTGATCATATGTATTAAATTAATCAAACGAATTAAAATTAAAACAGTTTCTCGACAATAACAGCCACACTTAACCGTTTAAAACTGGCGTGGCTGGTAACTACTAGAAGGAATGGTGCGGCTAGGAACTGTTTCTCCGAGGAAGCCCTCCCGGCTGCAGAGAATAGCTGGGGCGGGGGGTCATAACATTTTTCTAACTGTCCCAACAAGGCAAAGGGCAACGGAAGGTTCCAGTTTTACTGAGGTGTCCAGGAGGCAGCCCAAGACTTCAAACTTATGACACTCTTACATCAGGAGATAACAAAACCAAGCTGTGCACAGAAAAATACAAACCTTAGTGCATCGAAACTGGTACAAACAGTCAAGCTGCGGCCCGAATCCTAACTTTAATGATGTCTTTTTCTTCCCTCTTAATGCATTAGCTTTAAATCTCAGTTGATACAGTGTCTTTCTAACTGTACATGATGATATGTACCTTGTGGTGCGTATTTTTAACTACGGTTTTTCCCAAGAATGTTGAGGCAATCCTTATGAGCAGGTTGTCAAATAAATTAGAAGAGACCCAGTTCAATGTCAATTTTGGATCCGTGATGGATGCTGCTATAGCAAAAATGAGCCTAAAATATTGCGTGGGATATAATTGTACTAAAGCATTAGTTGTAAACTGAGCATCTTGTGTTTCAGTTTGCTAAAACTGGCGGTCCTGTTTGTGTGTTTATACCTTCTTTGCCCTTCTGTCCTTTTCATACCTCATTAGTGTTATTAATGTGTACTGTCTAGTACACATTCCAGAAGAAGAGCTAGAGAAAGCTCTGCTTCTCTCTTTCTCTGATATTTAAAATCATAGCTGTAACAAGACTTCTTGCTACCAAGTTTCATTCCCAGCACCACAAAAATAAACAAACAAACAAGTAAATATAAAATTAACTCACAGTCGTGTATACAGACTACAAGGTCTTCGAGACTTTCCATGTCTGGAGTGCTGGTAAATATCTCATGCCAACACTCTGAGAGGAGGGGGCCGGATGATATCGAGATCAAACACAGGCTGGGCACACTAGCGACTTAGTATCTCAAAATTGAATAGAAAGGCCTGAGGTTGTACCTCAGTGTGAAGGCCTTGAGTTTAATCTTCACATAAGTAAAAGGGAAGATATTTAATGTTCTCTGCACAGTAAAATGATAAATGTTTGAGTTGTTTGATGTTAGTTATCCTTGTTGGTGGCACAATGTATGCATGTTTAGAAGTATATTAAAAATCTCTCTATATAAATATACATATATATAATTAATATATGCCAATTAAAAGTAAAACAAAAATTGTAAAAGTGCATGTCCCAGGACCATGTATATGTGGGATGAAATCTGTGAATTTTTTTTAAATTGCTCCCTCGGTCACAGAAGTAAAAGACTATGATTATCAAGTACTGCCCACAACTTAAAGATGTCCCTTACCTTCCCAAAACCTAATGGAAAGAGAACAGCAGATACTTTAACCAGAGTATTAAGGACTATAGTTTCTAAATACTTTGTGATAGGAGTTAGCACACTTCAATAGCAGAAAATTTATAAAGCTATAAGATAAAACTTATAAAGATAAAATGTAAAATATTCCTAGTCCATACAAAAGAAAGGCAGCACTGCTTTCTGGTTTTTAAAAAAAATTTAATGAAATACAAGAAGTTAGTAATAAAGAAAATATAAAAATGCTCTTCTTAGCTGTGTGACAAAAATAAATTTATTTTTTGTTTCATGCATTTCAGCAAACACCATTACAAGAATTTTGTGTCTCCCCTTCCTTCTTTATAAGTCTAAGTGGGAACGAGCACTGTGAGAAGGACCTAGGTACTGTTTTCACATGAAAGTTTGTGTACAGTTTTGCTGTCCCAGCTCATGAAAGATGGCAAGATATTTATAGATTATGTTCCCAACAGGCAAAAATAATTTTCCAGTACTTTAAAAGTGCACTGAGTGAATGCTTTCATTTCAAGCATAATGTTGTGCCTAAATTGAAAAAGTGCCCTATAATCACATTGTATTAGTCCAGTTTTATCTTAAAAGGACTACTTTGGTTACATTAGTGAATGATCCGGTTTCTCCCAGAGTAAAACTTTACTTAATAGTCATATTTGTTCAAAGTGTCCTAGAACATGACTCTCAAAATGTGGTCAGAGCAATAGTAGTTAGTATCTGGAATCTTGCTAGAAATATAGACCACGCCAGACCCAACACATAAGTCTGAGGAGCACTGATGTAGACCTCTAAGGAGATCTTCACGCGGAGACCTCCTGCCAAGAGTGTCTCAATACACATGGTACTGTAGCCAGTTCACATGTACTTAAATACGTTGTGATGACTTGATTACATTGTAGTTTTAAATGATCCATAAAAAGCCCCCTTTTCAGTTTATTCAATCCAATGATACTTATGAAAAGCAAATTTATTTAAATCAAATTCATCATAAGCTATGAAGAGCTCATGGAGTAAAATTTTTCAGTGCTTTCATGATATATTCAGATATGAACAAAGTATGTGAGCTATATATGCAAAGGGACCTAGGAAGTTGTATAGCCCAGTTCATTTATTTTATCATCAAAGCTATTAAATGGCTCATAATCAGAGACAACATTACTGGTGAGTAGTTTGGTGCTTGTATGTATGGAATATGATGTCTCTTTCTATGGTTTCATTATGAAATAACTAATCAAATCCCTTGGCTTGAGTATGCAAACAATCAATAAACTACAATTGAACCAATCCAAATTTTGCAATTATAAATGAATACAAACTTCCCGCACAATCATTTTTCTATGTGGCATCCAGATGCTTAAATTCTGTTTTGTCTTTTGCCTGATCATGTCCACTCTTCAGTAACTTATACTAAAGGACAAAAATAGGATTTTTCCCCAATCCTAGAGCAGAAGGCTGTACATTAGAAAACCTCATAAAATAGTCATTTCTAAGTACTCAATTTGTTAGTACAACTGAGAAATATGATACAGTATTATCATTTTAATCTAACCGGAGATTACTTAATAATTAACTGGGAAAATAGCTTTAAATGATAATTCACAAATGAAGAAATTTAAGCACATTTAAATATATTGGTAATTAAATGTCAAAACAAGAGTGCGATACTATATCAAATAAAAAATAGGAAATTTAATAATTAACTAATCATTCCATACCTAATTGCCGAGGGTGCCAGATGACAAGATTTCCCCCTGTTCTTGGGAAATACAATTTTTTTTTTTTTTCGAGACAGGGTCTCACTGCAGTTCAGGCTGGCTCTGAGCTCTCTATGTAGCCCAGGCAAGCCTCGAACTCAGCAATCCTCCTGTCTCTGCCTCCCGAGTACTGGGATTACAGGTGTGAGCCACCATGCCCAGCAAGGAAATACAATTATTAACATTTTCTGGAGAATTGATTTTCTTCATCAGTCTTCAAAATCCTTAAAATAAAGCATATCTTTTGCTTTTAAGTGCATTAAAAGAAATTTACACGAAAATATAATCAAGATTTACAGAGATGCCATTGAGTATAATTAGTAAAAGTCAATTTTAATATCACCTATAATAAGAAAAATATCAACATTTGTCAAATTTAAATTCATGGCTATGGATTGCAAAAAAAATTCATGCCTACAGATAAAACCTAAAAGAGCCATTAAATTGGCTTTTGTAAAATAATGTGATATTATATCACAAATATTTTATAGAAATTTATAAAGATGGAACAAAATTTGAAACAAAAAGTATGTTCCAAATTTTGTGTATTAAATGAATGTATATGGATGGTTATTATTTCATCTGTCTTGATTTTTAATGATGAATATAAAATTCAGAAGTGATAAGTAAACTTTTTTTTTTTTTAAGACAGGGTCTCCCTTTGTAGTTCAGGCTGGCCCTGAACTCACTATGCAGCCTAGGCAAGCCTCAAACTCAGCAATCCTCCTGCCTCTGCCTCCCGAGTGCTGGGATTACAGGTGTGAGCCTCCACTCCCAGCACTGTGGTATGTGGTATTGATTTCTAGTGGGTGTGAGTCACCACGCCCAGCATTGTATGTGTTTACGGGGATTGAACTCAGAACCTTGTGCTTGCGAGGCAGGTGCCAGAACCACTGAGCTAAATCTCTGGCCCAAGTAACCATAGTTTTGTCCACAAGGAAGGCTTAGGAGTACAAGACCTGTGTACATATGAAATGTACAGAGGAAAAGTTAAGGAAAGAATAGCAACTTTATTTGTCAAACAAGGCTTATTATTCCAGAACATACCCTCCACAGTCTTTAAAAGAATTTTGAATTATAATATTGTCTCTCCTTCTTTGACTTTGAAATGCTGCACAAAGTTTTCAAGCATGTTATGTAACATAGTTAAGTTTATATAAAAATATAAGCATACTGTCCACTTACCTGAATAGTTAAAAGCTTAAGGAAAAAGTTTAAGCACTTGAAAAGAAATTACACTGACCATCTTGTTGCATCTCATACTTATCATGCCAAGATTACAGATTACACCCTTACACAATTGAATGTGGTTTAATATAAAATTATTATAAATTTCCTAACGTCAAAGCAAAATGATTTTTCCCTTGAGATGCTCCATGTTTACTCCAGGCTGCCATATTTTGCTTATAAAATTCTGTATTCATCTGCCTTAATAATGACTTGGTCTCAAGAAAGAATATCTCAGAGCAATTTTGCAATTTTTCTGACTGAGTCAAGGGTATTGTTCATAACTTTTTTACAGTAGTGAAGTTCCTAGTGAAACAACTGTATACTACATCTTACATTATAGCTAGGTGGGGTCATTTGAATGGGTTCTAGACAACAGAATGTATAACTGGAATCATGCAAAAAAATTGGAGGAAGATTCTTTAAAGTGGTGTGTTTAAAAGTGGGGTGTCTGTTTACAAGAAGAATCCTATGCCAGTACTAGGGAGGTAGAGACAAGTGGATTGCTGCAAGGCTACATGATGAATTCAGAGTCAGCCTGAATTACATACTGAGACTCTGTATTAAGAAGTAAACTCTTTTTGAGGAAATCACCCGTGAGAATGGAGCACAACAAAATAGGCCCCTCCAATGCGTAAATAATCTTCACATCTGCTTGCACAACTATTGAAAGACAAGGAAGCTCTTTTGCATTAGCCACTGCAGTTTTGCATATTAGATCCTTTTGCATGACTTGAACCTTTTTCTATTTTGCTGATGAGAGACAAGAAGTAGTAATGGCTACTCTGTATAAAGTGTACTCAACTGTTCGGTCTGTGGAAATTTATTTTTTCCTGTTCCACCATAACCTGAACGTGGTCTTTCTAATAGCAGTCATTGCTGTTAGTTTTACCCCTTCATAACTCACCTAAACTCCTTTAGCAAAAGATCAGACAGAACCAGTCTGAACAGAGTAACAGAGTTACCAGCATTTCATAATTTACTGATATAGCTTTTGTTTTAGCTTACAAGATAAATCTCAAGAGTACTAGGTATAACAGCTATAGTTCAAGAAAGTGTGTTTTCACAGGGCTTTATACATGCCTAGCACTATCAATGGTGCAGTACCAATCTTGCTACTAATTGATAGAAGTGAAAATAGTTAAAATGATTGTACGTGCAAATAAGAGTCCAGATGTATAAATCAAGGAGATATTTTCATGATTTCACATTAGAATTATATATTTAGATTATATATTTTAATCTATTAAATATTAAACTAACTGCTTCAAATTGTCATCACAATGACAAAAGGGCTATATTTTTTATGCTTTGTACTATTTTTAATAATTTTTTTTGAGACAGGTCTCGCTATATAGTTCAGGCTGGCCCTGAGCTCACTATGTAGCCCAGGCAAGCCTCCAACTCAGCAATCCTCCTGCCTCTGCCTCACAAGTGCTAGGATTACAGGCATGAGCTACCACGCCTGGAACTGTGACATGTGGTATTGATGGCTGGTGGGCATGAGTCAGCACGCCCAGCATTGTAGGTTACCGGGATCGAACTCAGGCCCTTGCACTTGTGAGGGAGGTGCTGGAACCACGGAGCTAAATCTCTGGCCCAATAATTTTTATTAAATTCATATTATTGCAGGATTGTTACCTATCATGTGAGTCTTTATTATCTAAGTTGAAATAACATAACTATATTGATGTGAAATAAGAAATGCTCGTTTTGCATGATGGTAACTGAAAGATTTATGTAATTTATATTATACTGATATAGATATATGAATAAAATGTATGAATCATATTAATCTAATGAAGAAATATCAGATTATTTTTGATACACCTAAAATGTGAAGTTTGTCAATTTTTCTACTAAAAACGTATCCTTATTCTAAACCACAATTGTGATTATTTTAAGTTAATTATGTGTGATTATCGTAATTGTTGCTTTTGAATTGCACTTGATAAAGGGATCAGAATAGGAATTAAAACACCAGAGTGTAAAATCCCATGAAAGGGATACAACTTAGCTATGAGTTATCTCTTGCAAGTATAACTTTGTAGATATAAGCATTTTATTTCTTTCATTTCAGTAACATATGACAAGACTAGAAACTAAAATTATTGGGCATAGTTTACCAAATATGTTTGTTCAGCTGATTCGTAGCTAAGATTGGAATTTTGATTTGACTTGCCACCTCCAGACAATGTGGTGTAAGAGTAAGCAAGGAGTGCTCGCTTCGGCAGCACATATACTAAAATTGGAAAGAGTAAGCAAGGAGAGGAAAGAGAAAATGTGATGGTAAACAAAAGGAAACAAAGCATGTGCATATAGGGGGTGGGGGTTGTAGGGTGGGTAGGGGAAGGGGAAAAATGAAAATTGAGTCATATCATACACTCTTACAAATTCTCAATATTGAGTGTGATCATGATGTGTATATATCATGTACCAATAAACATTCAAATCTAAAATACAAAAATAAATTCTTTTTTTTTTTTTTTGAGACAGGTTCTCGCTATATAGTTCAGGCTGGCTCTGAGCTCACTGTGTAGCCCAAGCAAACCGCTAACTCAGCAATCCTCCTGTCTCTGCCTCCCGAGGGCTGGGATTACAGGCGTGAGTCACCATGCCCAGCATTGTATGTGGTTACCGGGATCGAACTCAGGACCTTGTGTTTGGCAGGCAGGTGCTGGAACTGCTGAGCTAAATCTCCAGCCCCAAAATAAATAATATTAAGAAGCAACTTATATCCTGCATTATTTTGTCTTCAAGGAGATTTTTTTTTTCCTTTTGAGACAGGGTCTTGCTTTGTAGTTCAGGCTGGCCCTCAGCTCACTGTGTAGCCCAGGCAAGCCTGGAACTCAGCAATCCTCCTGCCTCTGCCTCCTGAGCGCTGAGAGCCTATACAGGAATATTGCTTAATTTACATAGAATCAATACAATTATCTTTTATTTTCACCAGTTATTCTTTTTTGAATAAGAAGACAAGGTAAAGTAAAACAAAGTTAAAGTGTGATATATTTTCAGGTAAAAGTATAGCTAATCTGCCAAAAAAATATTAAAGAAGGAATTATAAACTTTGGTCTTTGCCTATTTAGCTATACTGTTTCAAGTGGACCCAGAATATGGTTTTGGATGAAAATATTAAAATAACAGGAAACATGCTCTAATCTAATTGAGTCTAGTCCCTGTGGCAATTTCCTGCAAAACTGCAAATGTATTGGGAGAACAAATGGAACAATTATAAGAAGATGAAATATAACAAAACTGGTGTGCACTGTTTATCCAGTCAACTGAAGACTAATGATGCTTTATTTTACTTTTTTAAACTTAAAATACTTACGGTAGAACATTTTATGTTCTAGGGGGAAAAACTAGCCAATAGCATAACGGGAAAAAAGTCATAAAGTAAAATCGCCCAGATCATAACTAATCAACTTAGGATCATTTTTCCATACATACAGTGGAATGGTGAGAGAGTATCACACTTTTGTCACAGACCACATTTTTATGTCATCATATGTATATTTGATAATTATTTTAATAGTTATAAATAATGGTGCTAGCTGAGATATGCTTCATACAATAACCACCAGTGTTTTTCAGTATAGAAATGTGTCCATAACAAATAGTGTCCTGACAAGGACTCAGGGTCCATTTCATGGGTACAGACAGCTAGATTCGCCATTCAGAATCTCTTTTATCTCTTAACATATGAATGTAGTCATTATTTTTAATTAATTTGTTTCTTAGCCTTTATACTAAAGATATGAGTGGTGTGTGGGGCATGATGGCAGTATAAGTACATCCTGAATTTGTACAGTTCCTCTTACCCGTGAGTTTTGTACCTTCCAATGTTTTATTCTTAATAATGTCTCCTTTAGTTTGAGGAACTTTTTTGAAGGTGGTTGAGTTTCCTTAGGTCTGTTGTTTTAAACTGTCTTCCTGAGAATTCATCTATACTTGTCAATATCTGCTTAGTTTCTGGCTTGGCACCTTGAGTATTTGGTGAAGTCATGGTTTCCTGAATATTCTTGATGCTGTTGAGTTGTTATGTGATGCTTGTAATTTGTTTTATTTGCACAAGCCTTTCCAGAAAGTCTAGACAGGATAAGTGACCACTTCCACCATTTCAGCACTAGATGGTACCCTAAGTCCAGTTTGCCATGACTCTACTGTTGGGGTTTTGTCATTGTCTAAGCACAAGAGGGAAATTCAGGCCTAGATTTGTCCTAAATCTGTTTGTTGTTAGTGTGTTGTTCAGCATAAGTAGGGGTGGAGAGACCTGAAAAATATACGTGTTCCCGCAAGCCTTCCCTCAAGTGAGATAGGACTAGGTACCTCATCCACAGCCATCAGGCTGAGGTCTCAGCCCTTTGAGAACAGCACAACATTGGATAGAACCAAGACCCATATTACTGCTGAGGTGAACTTGTGGCCTGAGACCACTGGTGATGCTGGGCCAGAGTAGAAGACTATTGGATGGGCTGCGTGTCACTACCTGACCTGAGCTCTTCAGACACTTTATCTGCAGTGAGGCCTGGGAATGGAGGATATTATGATCAGCTCCAGATTAGGTTACACAGGCCTGGCAGTGAATTACTAGGCAAAGGTCTGTGCTTACTAGCCTATCCTACAGATACTCAACAAATGGAATCTAACTCTATCCTATCGTTAGAGGTAAAGGTAGTCTTGGTTTTGGTGGGCTCTTGGCCACCAAGACTGATACTAAGCTGAGTTTCACCTAAATTTCACATATACGAGGTCTTACCCAGTATCTGGTGGTCATCCAGGACCATGCCTTAGTTAAGGTTCAGAATATCTGTGCTGCCTAAGGAATGGGACCAGTGATACTGAGTCCTTTAACTGCCAAGATTTATGTGAACCTGAATGTACCAGAGTTCCACTACACAGTGTAACAATGTTTCATGATGAAACTTGAATCTATGCTAGCAATATGCAAGTCTATCTGGTGGTAGGGCAAGTTTAGAAGCTCTCTGTGCAGGTTTTGGCCAGCAACAGGGACTTCGCTTTCTGTGATAATGAGTCTTACTTCAGCAGGCCTTGCTCTAAAACCACGCCTTGTGCTAGCTCTCTTGCCTTGCTCCTTAGCAAGTGAAGTTTTTCTACGCCCTGTGCTGCCCAAGGTAGGGCTGTAGAGGCAGTCTCTTGTCTGCCTAGCTAATATAGTTCCAGTGACTCATTCTGTGGGTACTGTCCTTGTTGCAGGGCTTATGCGGTTCCACTTGGCACAGGGCTTCACTGTGGTGGACCTAGTACTGAGTTTCAAGTTTTAAGCCTGGATTATTTCTCTCCCTTAAAAGCACTAAATGTCTTTTTTCCTAAGCTGCTTGGAGTGGAGGGAGAGTTGATATGGACAGCTCTATTCTTCCTGTCTTTAACATATCTTTTCTGTGGTCTTTTACCAGGCTTCCTTAGATCCTGTAAATTTATTGGCTCATATAGAGTTGTTCACATTGTTGTATTTGTAGGGGGATAATTACTGGAAGATAGACACCATCTTGTTCCATCTTCCTCTGTCAAGTGATTTTCAACAAAGGAGCAAAACCATATAAAGGAGAAAGAAAATCTTTTCAATAAGTGATGCTGAAAAAAGTGGATATCAACATGTGCAAGAATCTCAATTATAGTTTCTCATCATATAAATAAAACCTCACATTAAATCAAAGGCTTTAAAAAAAGACTCAACAGTGTGACATTATTTGGAGAAAATACAGAAAAAAACACCTGATGAAATTAGTCTGGGTGATGATACATCATATAGGACCTCAGAAACCCTGGTAGTAAAAACAAACACAGACATTTAGTTTCCTTGCAAAATAAAATAAAAAGCGATCAGACTGGAAAGCAAAATGTGTATAATGAGGAAAAAATCGCCAATCATTCATCTAATACAGATTTAACTTCCAGAATATTTAAGAAAATACACAGTTCAACAGGAAAACAAATAATATGATTTAAAAAATAAATCCAAATAGACAAATCCTAAAGAAAGCATAATAATGGCCAACATATAAGTTGTTAGCATCACTAATCACTAGAGAAATAAAAATCAGAACCACCATGAAGAGTCACCTCATCCCACTTAGAGTAGCTCATATGTAAGAGACAAGGAGTAAATGATAAGGATATGGAGAAAAGGGAATTTTATCAGTTATTGGTGAGAAGGTATACTAGAAGTCC
The DNA here is from genome assembly GCA_004025085.1 of Thryonomys swinderianus. Taxonomy (NCBI): domain Eukaryota; kingdom Metazoa; phylum Chordata; class Mammalia; order Rodentia; family Thryonomyidae; genus Thryonomys; species Thryonomys swinderianus. The sequence continues at coordinate 17,017 of PVIC010039024.1, forward strand.
TCAAACACACTGTGTGGAAATTACTAAAATAATAACATGGATGGATATGAAAGGCATCATGCTCATGAAATGAGGCACAAAAAGACATCACTTACATGTGGATGCTAAACATTTTTTTAATTGAATTCTTTATTGGTACAATTTATATACATCTCAAAATCACATATAACATTGGGAAATTTGTACCAGTATATGCCACAAGTTAATTCTCATTTTTACCCATATCCCTACCCACTCCCCCCTCCTCCCCCCTTATACATGCTCTTTTATTTTCTTTCTGTATCATATTTATTCCTTCCCCTCAT
>PVIC010039025.1:0-17324 GCA_004025085.1 Thryonomys swinderianus
TGAGCTAACCCTCCAGCCCCTGATTCATAGTTTTATGTTTACCTTATGCTCCAGCTCTGCCTCTCTGGTGTGCTCTACCATCACTCTAGGTTAACGGGCTTCTTGTGACGACAGCCAGGTGGCATTACTGCCAGGGCTGCGGGCAGGCAAAGCATGGCGGGGACTGGAGCCATCCTGCCTGTGGGGAGACGTCCGACTCCTCGTAAGCTTCCCCTGAGCAGCTGGCTGGTCCGTCGGGGCCCTGCATGCTGAGCCGGCTCTGCCTGACGGCCGGCCCTGTTCTGTCCTCCGCAGCACAGCAGCGAGAAGAGGCTCCTGCCCTGGGCTTCGGGTCCTCAGCTACACGGAGACATGGCACTGCTTCTTGTGCGGTGGGACTTCATACAGGCTCCTGGCGAGCGCCACTGTCTGCACTGTTTTCAAATGGACACAACGGTGCGTCTTTCTAGGGTATCGTGTGGGGCTTTGGTACATGTAAGCGCTGGGTGTTCAGCTCACAGTGGTCGCCCTCGGCCCAGGCAGCCGCTGCTCCTGCGTGGTGAGGCCGCTCGCCCTGGCTGCTCTGGAGCTGTGAGGAGGACGGCGTCGGAGGCTCCTCACTGCGCAGCGCACCCCGATGCTCACGCCCCCCTCTGACTGTGGCTCTGCCCCGTGCGGCAGCAGCCCACCCCCCTCCTGGGAACCGGCGCTCTGCTCACCAGCCCTGAGGGTCAGTTTTAGGCGCCCTGTGCAGGACAGGAGCCTTGTGGTGTTTGTCCTTCTGTATCTGGTTGGTGTTATGATCTCCAAGGCTATTCACGTTGCTGCACATGACAAGACTTTGACCTTTCTAATGGCTAAGTAATATTCTATTGGATATATATATATACACCATATAATATATTATATACAGTGTATTATATATAATATATATATTTCATTTTATTTATGCATTTATCTGTCAGCAGATACCTCAGTGTATTGCACATCTTGGCCACCGTAAGTTCTGTGCTCTGTGACATGTTGGCTGCATCCTCTGGATACACAGTGAGGGGACTGTCTGAACTCCCTCGGTCGCCCTGGCAGTGTCCCCTGGAGGGGGTGTCCTCTCTGTACTGTCACTGACAGTGTGCACTCCTTCCTCCATGTGTCCTCTGCATCCGTCTGTTTTGTCCTGTTGATTAGCTCCCTTTTCAATGGGGTGAGATAAAAATCTCATGGCTTTGACTTTCATTTTTGGGATGATCAGAAGCAATTAGAATTGCTCCCTATGGATGTGTCAGCTATTTCTAAGTCTTCTTTTGAGAGATGTCTGTTCCAATCATTTGCCCATTTTAAAAGTTAGGTTATTTTATCATTATTTTTAATATGTCATTGGTGTCTTCCAAAATTTTCACTGTCCAAAGTTTTTACAGGAGGAAATTTCACTAATTTTCTGATTATAATGACCTGTATTCTTGCCAAAAGGTGGCAAAAATAAATGCAAAATGGATGGAATAGGCTATATTACTTTTAAAGTGTAATTATTAATGTAAAAACAAATGGAGTGGTCGTTAGGAGACCAAAAGCATGCACTCTTCTTTCTGTCTTTGAGGACTTAGATCTCAGGAAGTAGGTTAAAAGTTTACCATAATACACTTTGGCTATCTGTTCAGTGTCAAATGTAGGATCAATAAGTCTTATCAGAACATTTTTATGCCGCAGGGAGGTTATCACCATCTTAATACAGTGATGAAGACGAAATCCAGACCTCAGGGAAGGCCGGAGCAGAGAGGCTGAGCTAACGTCCTTCCGCCTGGCTGCGAGTGGCGGGTCCGAGCGAGGAGCTGGGCACGGACTCCCCCTCCCGTGCCTGGCAGCCAGCTGTGGGGAGACAGGAGCATTTTGTCGAGACAGCAAATTCGTGTTCGAGTCCCTGTTTCCTTAAGTTTTTTGAAACAGGAGGAAGTGCCAAGCAAAAGTCTCCATTAACCGTGGCCCTCCTGGGCGGGGATAAAATGATCACTGCAGTTCCCTCGCCTTCCACCGTCTCCGGGGCCGTAGGTCAGAGCCCGGGAGCTGCACTGGCTGCCTGTCTTTCTCTGCCCTGTAACCCTGAGAGAAAGGAGAAGGAAGGCGGGCAGAGAGGGGGAGGAAGGAGGGAGGTTAGATGTGGACTGAAGAGTTTCACACAGCTCTGCGTCTCTATCACTGCACAGATCATTTCTTACAAACCAGCCTGGCATGGCGGTTCATGGCCATGATCCAGGAGGCTGATGCAGGAAGATGCAAATTCAAGACCAGGCTGGACAAATCGGCGAGACTCTGCCTCAGAAATAAGCAATGAAAGGCAGTGGAGACACAGCTCAGTGGGAAGGTTTGGGGCCGAACTCTAGTACCTCAGTATAAGTCTAGAAACCAGATGCTCTTCCCCCTTCAGATCAGATATTTTGTTTCTCACTGTAACATAGATCTGTATATGGGTTTTTGTTTTGTTTTGTGGTCCTGGGGATCAAACTTGGGTCCAGGGTGGGTGCTGTACCACTTGAGCTAAATCTCTAGCCCTTGTATTTGGATTTTTTTTTTAAATAACAAAACCAAGAACCTTAATACCTGACAACTGTGTCCTATCCAGGCTGTCTTAGAACCTACACTAGTAATTACTGGTAAACTCTGAGGAAAAGAGCTGTCTGGCTCCACAGCATATTGACGAGGCCTAGGGAGACCCTGAAGGCTCTTGGGATTTCTCCCACAGCAGCCCAGGACGTAGCAGGCACCTTTCCGGGAGCTGCCAGATGGAGCCGGAAGCTGGTGAGCCTTTCTCAGAAGCTGGTCTGTGGGGAGCAGGGCCTCCCCCACCTTTATTTCTGTGACAGAGTCAGCAGGACATAACATGCCGTGAGAGCCAGCGTCCCTCAGGACCGACTTCCCCTCCCCTGGGTGGTAGGCAGGCTGACTGCCCTTGGGTGGCAGCCAGCTCAGAGCTCTCTGCAGGCGACAGCCGCCTGTCACCCTGGCCTGGAGCCAGGAGCGCTGCCCTGCTGTCCACAGGTGAAAGTGACCAGGCAGAGCCCCGAGTGTAACTATGCTTGGCAAACAGGCATTGGCCACGCTCGGGAGCTGTGGCCAGAGTCTGGCTGGTCTGCTGGGGAAGACGCGGGCAGGGGCTAGCTCTGCCGCTTCTGGCCTGGTTACTTGAGGGAATCCAACCCCTCTAATTCCCAGTTATTCATTTTGACAAGAATGCTGTCAGGGACACCCTAGTAATTTCCTAAGGGAAACACTGCTGTTGAAAACGGCCCTCCAGGCACAGCGGCATCTCTGTTTCAGACATGGGCCTGTGAGCAAGATTCCCCTGTACTTCCCAGTCCTTAACGGGCCTCTCCCGTTGCCACTGGACGTTTCCCAGCAAGCTGTCCCTGCCGAGCAGCCAGCAGCTGATGGGAGTCGGTGTTGCTTGAATTCTCACGCTTCACTCTCCGAGGAGGAAAAGCGAACCTTCCACGCTCCTTTGGAGAAACCCCACCGGGGTTGGGGCTGCCTCAGCCTGAAGTTAAACACTCCTGGTCCCACCAGAAATCCATTAAACGCCCCCCGAGGCCACAGCCTCCAGTAATAATCGTGATAACGGTGACCCTGCTAATGATAACGCAGGGTTTGTGTGCCATGGCTGCCAGGGGCTGCGAGAATGGCGCTAGCTGCTGGGAGGAGGGGTGGCTGTCTGTGCCACACGGGGCTGGAGCTCACCAGCTTTTGGCACAGTAATGTCATCAGTAGTGCACACATGGGGAAAGGCCACTGTAAAGGTTCACTTACAGAAAATGCAAGGATAGTCTTGCGAGTTAGAAACCTGTCTTCTCTTAAGTTTTCAGATGAAAAAGCAGTCTACCAAAACAGACAAACCCAGGTTCATCTCAAAGGCTAGAAATGGCACTTTCTGGTTGGTTGTATTTTCCTCTCCACTCTCTTTCCCATGGAAGGTTTCTATATTTGGCAGTAAAATACTGTGATCCCCTCTGATAGATTTCCTTTCATAGCATCGATTCTGCTGTGAGAGACAGCAAAGCACAGAGGGCCAGTCTTAAGCTTGGCCACATGCCGGTTCTGCTGCAGCGTCTTGACCTCCCCCTGTACAGTGGACCGGGGTCACTATGGCGGCGTGTTTTTTAGTCCTGGTAGCCTTAGCCAAGCTGACACATGTGAATCTGGTGACTGAAGTTTGTGTTTGGGGCTGGCAGGCCTGGAGCCAGTCCCGGGGCTCGGAGCAGTTCCGTGCCCCTGAGGCCCTTCTTTTTGCCCTGAGGTTAAAGTTTGCTATTAATAAAAAGCGACATGAATTCACCTTCCTATCTAGTAAGTGAGTCATGCCTTCCGGAAATGAGTTGTCCCGAGATCTGTGCTTGACTGAAGAAGAAGGCACAAGAAACAATCCTTCAAGATGCTGCTTCCGCTGGTGGGGCGGACTTTGGGGCAGGAGCAGACAGGTGGGCAGGCCGGGCGCCCTGACAGCAGGCCGCGGCTGTCCTCTCGGTGCGGTGGAGGCCGTCGTCCAGAGGGGTGTGCCGACCCGAGAGCGGGCGCGCTCGGGGCTCGTCCCGGAGGGGCCTGGCGTCCAGCTCGCCCACGTGCGGCCTCCTCTGAGAGCCCTTCAGCCTGTGCCTCGGCCCCGGAGCCACTTGTCCCGGTCCGTGGCTCTGTGTTGTTAGAGCCGCTGCCCCAGGGAGCCGGGGGGCTCGGTCCTTACCCAGCCCAGGCTGTCTGCGGTGCCCAGATTCGGGCTGCCAGCGTTGAACCCACTGCCCAGATGTGGAAAGCTGGCCTCCAGGGGCGGCGGGCATTTGTGAAACTAGGACAAGAGGCCTGTATCTCCGCAGTGCGCTGGAAAGGGGCAGTGAGACCCCTTGGGAGGGAAAGGAACAGGCCTCTGCGCGGGAAGGGGTTGAGAGGGCAGGAGCAGGAGAGAGCCGTGTCTCGGGATGCGGACGTTGTCTCCCCTTGGACTCACGGCTGAGCAGCCTTTTGACCTGAGATCAAGGACAGGAGCCCTGAGAGCCAAACGTACTTCTTAGCTCAAACCGAGCACCCAGAGAAATGCCCTGTTCACTGGGGACAGCCCCCTCTGGATGCCACCCTGTTTTATCATCTTCATGGCCTTCACTACTATCTGAAAAAATCCTGCTTAGTTGCTTATGTACAGCCCATCACTTTTGTTGTGAACTTTACCAGGCCTGGGCCCTTGGCTTCCCGCTCGAGGGCACAACTTTTGCTCCTGGAAACACAGTTCTGTACAGTAGTCACCGTGGGAGACAGGGCCTGGAGTGTCAGGACCTCACGAAGCGTTCACCGTGCATCTGTCCGAGTCAGGGCTGTCGCCGCAGGGAGACCGAAGAGCCGTCCAGGGACACTGAGGGGACCGAGGTGGCAGGGGCATCTCCGTAGCAAGATAATGTCTGTACACGCATCATGCATCTATTATTAACTCCTTTATCGTACAGTCATTGTAGAAATTGTGATTATTTGTAAGATGAGTTGTCCTAGAACTTGGGTAACATGAAATGACTTACTTGGGAAATTCAGAGAAATTTATAGGTACTGTTGTCCCACCTGTGGGAAGAATGATCAGGTGGCTAGAATTTTACAGGAAATCACAAATGTCTTTATTTTTAGATTCAAGAGATTTGACCATTATGCATATAAAATATTGAGTGACTCTGAACTAGGAAAATGATGTTTTGCTTGATTTGGGTTGTGAGGTCCCGCGGCAGGGGAATGTGGCTTCAGGTGAGACGCTCAGAGTGGGGAAGCAGTGCCCGACGGGAGGTCCCCGGTGGAGACGGAGCTACACAGTGGGCTTTCCACGGATATAAAGAGCGGCTCCTGCTTGCTAGTTTCAGGATCAAATATAATCAGACAGTCCTGAGTGCCAGTGAAGCAATAAATGTTTGAGTGACTATCATGGATTTTGTACCAGGCTAGCCTAAAAGGAGCACTTAATATAATTATCTCCTTGAGGACATTCAGCTCTGCTAAGTAGCTATGGCATGCCTGTATCTTTTTAGCTCCAGTTAAAGAAAACTCAACTAAAATTGTCTGGGGCAAAAAAAAAAAAAAAAGAACTTATTGTTTTATGCAACTGGCAAATCTGAGTTGCAGGTTGATTTTGGGGCATTACTGGATTTAAGATTCAAACCGAGTCGCTTGATTTCAGCATTTCTCTTTCTGCTGAGCTCTGCTGTCCTTCCTGTGTCGGCTTCCTCTTCGGCTCCTTGGGGATCAAACCTGCGGGCCGGGCCTGGCAGAGCAGATCAGCAGTGCCTTCTCTCAGGCCAAGGGCCTCCTGGGAAACCTCAGGCGCTGAGCAGAAGCCACCCACCAACAGGAGGATGGCACCGGAAGCCCCGGGAGTGAACGTGGCTGCCCAGGACGAGGAATTGGGTGGAAAGGTAACAGTGAATGTCACACAAACACCTTAGGTCTGGAGTGACCCGAGGAATTGGGAAAAGAGTTCCATGGGGCTGGAGGCGCAGAAACGTACTGCAAAGCAGGGACAAGCTGCGCCTGCTCAGCGAGCCCAAGGCCTGCGGGGCCTGGCGGTGTTCTCCACGGCAGGGCGGACGGCCCGCCGGTTACAGACCGCGGCTCAGGACGGAGAAGGTCTGATGTGAGGGGCAGACGCTAACCTTCGTGGATTATCATTTCTAAGAGGAAGCCATCACAACCACAGCTCATTTATTTTGATGCTTTTTTATTGACCTGCCACATGAGAAAACAGTAATAGAGGCGTTCATTACTGAACAGGGCTTCTCTGGTCGCACCTCGGTGGTTCTTGGGTTGTGCCTTGCTGCCAGAGGACCATACGTGGCTTGTTGTGGTGTCAGGCTCGGATGTAAACCATCTTTACCTTGTCTGTTGGGGTTAGACAACTGCATATGTCAATATTTCTCTAGCATCCAATGCTCCACATTAGGTGGTTTGGAGTCTGTGGCATTTGGGTTCTCATGGAACTTTTCGATATGCTGTCATTTATTTTTGCATCAAACTTAAAAGAAAGATAATCAGAAAGCACAGAATATCTGTACCCTGTGGGTGAGGGACTTGATTAATCAGACTCTGAAAAGTGGGTGTTGCCAAGGATTTGCTCACTGGGAGGTTCTCAGGGAGACGGGAGTCGACGACCATCTTGCTGTCTTATTTCACTACGGTGGAATCAGTCCGCTGGTCTGGTCTTTCTGTATCAGTAACATGAGTTCCTCCTGCTTCCTCTTCCTGAATGTGCTGTGGTTCTTAATTTTTCATCCTCAGAGAGTTTCTCAAACAAACTGACCATCTTTTCTTTTCTACAAAGCTTTCTCTCCTCTCAGTGTTTTAATAAATAAATAAATAAATATCTATACATCTATCTATCTATCTATCTATCTATCTATCTATCTATCTATCTATCTATCTATCTATCTATCTATCTATTTTTTTGAGATAGGGTCTCGCTTTGTAGTTCAGGCTGGCCCTGAGCTCACTATGTAGCCCAGGCAAACCTTGAACTCAGCAATCCTCCTGCCTCTGCCTCCCAAGTGTTGGGATGACAGGCGTGAGCCACCACGCCCAGCACTGTGGTACGTGGTATTGATTGCTGGTGGGCGTGAGTCACCACGCCCAGTATTGTATGTGGTCACCGGGGATCGAACTCAAGACCTTGCCCTTGCAAGGCAGGCGCCAGAACCACTGAGCTAAATCTCTGACCCCCTAAAATATATTTTTAAATACATATTAATGCTCTCAGATATTTTATTTGTGGCTACTAAATTACAAGTCACAATTAAATCCACTGACTAAATGCAAGTTAAAGTTTTATAAATTAAGATAGGAGCATGCTCAAAAAAGATCCATTTATGACCAAATATGTACTGAGAATGTTTCCAGTTTAAACTCATCTGTTTAAATATTGGTTCATTATTAGTTAAAACGTTTTTGTGCCTAAGTTTAAAGATATTTATATTTAAAAGTGTTGACCAATTGGGACATGCAGATGAATCGCATTAACACTTTTAGGAAAAAAAGTCAAGTCCATTTGCACTTGCTGGAAAGTCTGATAATTTAATGAAGGTAGAGTGTCTCTATTTGCTAATTAACTTGTAAGAGAGGGAAAATGGTCAACATGAACGAATTTGTGAAAAACTAATAGCAAAGGAAAAAATAAATAGGTGTAGTATGATTTTTATTTTTGAATATAATCACATTTTGACCCCTGGTGATTTACACTTTACTACACCCCACTGGAACGTTTTAAGTCTTTGGGTCTTTGTACAGATGCGGAACCAGGTGGGAGCTGGTTCGGGGGGCAGACGCTGAGGACGGAGTCCTCGAGCCTCCATGCTGTGGTCCACAGGTCCACGGGACACGTAACCTTGCTGAGTTAGAGCTGTTACTATAAACTGAAGATGAAGTGGCCCTAGGGCTCCTTCTGAGTTTTACCTGTCTACGAAATTCAAACCAGAACTCCACTTGAGTATTAAACCCACCTGGTTCCAATTCCATGACTCACAAGCTCTGGGATGGTGGGCATCCTATGACCCCTGCAAAGGGCTTCCTCGTGGGCACGGTGGGTTGGTAGTGACGCTTCCCACGCAGGTGGCTTTGGGTGTGTTATCTCCTCTCTTTCTCAGTTTTCTGCTTGTGAAGTGATGATCGTATTTGCTCTGGAATCACTGGGGCAGGCCCAGGAAGAGCAGTCAGTGAGACCACACAGGCGAGCGCAGGTGGGAGAGACATAACTGACACAGCCAGCGGAGGCTGGTGACGTCGGCTCGCTCTCCCGGTTAGGAAAGCTTGATGGGGAAGGAGAGCAGAGGCTCGGACAAATGGACAGGAAGCGAACCGGGGCAGAAGACAGATGGGGCTACAGCCTCTTCTCTGGTCTCCAGGCAGCCTGGGTTGCCCCGGTGGGCCGAGCGTGCTATTTATGACCTGCAAGGATCTGAATGCCCCGAAGGGATATTGGCTCCACAACGTAAAAAGCACTTAGAGAAATGCAGTTCCATTAGACCGGGCGTAATGGACCCGCTCAGGGCAGGCTTCGCAGTCCAGGGCTGATGTCGTTCTGACGTGTTTACGGGCTGGGCCACACTGCCATGGGTCAGGACCTTCGGATGGCTCTGGGCTTTCAGGGCCAGGCCCTCACTCCTCACACCCAGCCTGCATCTCTACCCCTGCAGCATGAGAAAACAAATTAAGCGGCAGTAAACAGGTAACAGTTCTGAAGGACGGTGGGGTGTCCTTGAAGGTACACGTGCCAAGCTGGACTGCCCCAAGGTTAAGAAAAGCCATTATCCTAGTTGTTGCTGTTTAATTAGTGGCTATTTTTGTCATCTTCAATTCAGAGGAAATCAAGACAACCACAGTCACATTTTCAGAGGAGAAATTCCCGAAATAACAAGGTGACAGAGGTTAGAGGCTCTTAGGCAGGCTTGCTTGGGAATAAAAGTTAGGAGTTTGTCCTTCCAGCACCCTCCAGGATTTGCTTGGTGCTTGTAAATCAAGCTCTGGAGTCTTCCCTGCGCTCAGAGCATCTGCAGAGGACACTGCGGCAGGATCTTCCCGCTGCACTTATCTGGTTATCTGATGCCTTTCGGTTTCGCAAGGTCACCGGCGTGCTGCTGACAGGGTGCAACAGATCTCTCCGTGTGAAAAGTGCACAGGAAGGTATTTTTGAGAAATTCTTCCCTTAAATTTTACAGACAAACTATTTCAAATTCTGTGGCATATCAATATCTCCTAGTGAGAACAACTTTTATTGATGCCTAATATTTTAATATTAGTAGACTTCTACAAAGTGATTTTATGAATGGAGATCAACTTGGGATTCATTTGCAAAACTGAAATAATTTGATTACAATAGAAACTTATATAATTAAAAATTCCACGGCAGGAAAAAAGCAAGCTCAGGTCAGTGAGGGCCAAGGACCTTCACACTCGCCGCCCTGCGGGCTCTCAGCGAAGACACTGGGTCATCTTAGCACTAAGGGGTGGCTGTCGTTACGCAGGTTTTGCTTCTGTCTTCACTGAGAGAAAGCTGGGATTGTGTATTGGAAAGTAAAGAAACAATGTGACTCTGGAGCGATACAATGGAATCTATAAACCAGGGGTTTATACTGAGTTTCCAACTGGTCGTTATTTAGAAATCTATCTCCAGTGCACGCTGGACGGGTGGAAGTGACTCACGATTTCGAGTCTACAATTCTAGAAATTGACCAAATCCTACCAAACGACTGGGACTTCACACTGGTATGTGTCCGAGGACAGGGACCAGACTCCTGAGAAGGTGGCCAGAAGATGCTGGAGTCCAAGAGAAGAGAAAGCGCTTCTCTGGCCACGGAGCCTCTGAGATTATTATTCCAGGCTAATGACTGGTCATGGCCTGAGGATCATGGGACCGTTTTCTAAAAGGACTACGGGAGCCTCGTCTACCGTGCAGGCGCGAGCAGTGCTTCTGTGACGGCCAGGGACTCTGCTGTAGGACCAACAGGCCCCGCGCTGGCGGCGCGCTTTGAGGCTCTGGGTCCTGGGCCACGTTGCTCCCCGAGTGAGGCTCCCTGCGGCGGACTCCGTCTCCGAGCCCTCCGTGACCTGTGCTGTGCCTGGCGTGCTGCTTGCAGCTGGCGTCTGAGCGTCTCCCTTCTTCTCCATCGTCCTGTCACACTGTCCCGTCTTCGGCTCCTTTCGCCTCACAGTTGTTTTGTGGCTTCCTAACTCCACCTGGAAACGGAAGCCTCGCGGGCTGGATCCAATCATGTTCACTATTTCAGCCCCAGGGCCTTGGAAAGGGCTGGACAAGCTGTAAGAGCCAAAGAGAAAGCTCCGGACGGTGCACAAGAGAACAGAGCCTCAGGCCTCTGCTCCGCGCTGTGCCGCCTGCCCCCCTTCACTCTGGCGCTCCACGCTCACGGTCGGGGGCCTGGGCCTGCTCTCCTCACGCGGACACGATGGACACAGGACTGGGTTCTCACCGGAGGGCTGCGCGGATGGGAACCGAATCACCTGTCTGCGTCGTGCGGCCCTCCACAGCGCTCGCCGGTGTCCGGGGTCGGCCAGGCTTCTTGACAACGGAAATCACTCCCCTGATGTCAGCACCCGGTGAGCCGGGAGCTGGCAGTGCCGAGGAAGTGCCAGGCAGGATGCTGCTCTGGCAGGACACCCTGCAGGGGTGTTTCGCTTTAAGGATGAACAGGTCATGTGCTGCCTGCTTCGGTCCACAAGCATGTCCCCAGCGCCTGACTGGCCACACTTCATGTCGTGCAAAATGACCTCTAGGTCGAGACCTACACCGTGGTCACAGGGGCTGCAGACAGGCCCTGGGTGCTGGGACTGAACGCCGGGCTCTCTGCTACCGTGCCGCACAGGGGTCGGCAGCAAGTCAACAGGCAGAGCAGTCGCCACCGGCCTGTTGGGCAGTCAGTGGACCGACGCCTCGTGGGACCAGAGCAGGCCGGGCCAGAGGCCCTCAGAGTGCGTCAGTCGCTGGGGCTCCTGATGCGCTGTGGCGTTAAACTGCTTCTTCGCACTGCGCCGTAGGATCTTCCCCGAGAAGAGCGTCTTTAAGGTTTTATTGTTGGGCTCGTGTTCTCCTGCTGCTAAGAGGTGCTTCCACTTTGGCCTTTCTCAGGCCCGCTGCTAGCTCATCCTGTGCCGCGGCCTTGTCTGGCACAGCAAGGCCTGCGCAGCGGACACGAGGCTGCCACTGCCTCTGGTCGCCGTGGCTGGGACAGACGGGCACTGCCGTGCCGTTGGCTCTCCCGAGGGTGCCCTCCTCCACCCACCGCTTTCCGGATTACAGCCCGGAGCTAGTGCGCGGCCAGCTCCTCAGAGCTTCAAGGGCTTTGGCAGCAGCTCGCTCAGTGAGGCTCGGGCTGCACTCGAGGCTGGCCGGAGAACCAGCATGCGAGTGGCGGAGCTGCGGCTCGGATGCGGCCCTTGTCGCTGCTGCTGTGGCAGGCAGGTGCTTGGCACACGCTCCGCCTGACTGGGAGAAAGGCCCCGAGTCCCCGAGGGCGGGTCCTCCCGCGGAGGTCGAGAGCAGCCCGGCGGCAGCCCTCGCCCTGTTGGCAGGCGCATGGCCCTCAGCTCCCACACCTGAGTGTGGCTCCTGGGGCCTGGGGGTCACGGTGCTCTCCTTGGGCCTCCATCGGGCACCGCCTGTTCCTCTCTGGCGTCCTGCCGCCCAACTGGGCAGCTCTGCTCCGCCGTGAGGTGGGCGCCCCGGAGCCAGCGCGATGCCTGGGGGTCCCCGGAAAGGCGAGGTGAATCCAGCCTCCGCTTGCCCGCGTATTCGGTCCTGGCCGCAGGAAAGCGTCTCACCGTCCGCGCCTGTCACAGGTGTGTGCACCTTGGCTGGGCTGCCAGCCCTCGCACTCCGCGCTCCGCCAGCTTGTGTTTGCACTAAGCTCTGTGGGTCTTGTGTACACTCAAGCGTTCCTGAGGGATGGTTGCTCTTGTTGACAGACTTTGCCTGTGTTTATCGAAGGACAATGTGCGTATGAAAACATGCAGGACAGAACCGTTCAGCCAGCACCAAAATCAGGGCCCGCAAGACTACTCGGAGAAGAGCGGCCCCCATGACTTCCAGAAACTCCTCCCCGCCGTAGCCACTCTTCTGACTCTGAGCACTGTACATCCGTGTGCCTGTTCCTCTTGAACCTTATACAAATAGATGATAGAATATGATTTGTGTATGTGGCTCCTCTGCCACACAAAATGCACCTTTACGCTTTGTCTTCGTTAAATAAAATGCTTCACTTATTGATGGCATTCCTCCGTGTAGCTCTGGGGCTCATTCCACAGTTGTAGGCTGTTCCATTATTTCACTGCACTACAATTTTGGACCATTAAGTTGTCAGTATACAAACGTGTTGTTCCCAGGTTTTGGCCACCACAAATGATGCCGCTGTGAGCATTCTTAGGCAAGTTACTTTTGAAACACATGCAGACACATGTTTATTTCTATTGGGTATACATTCAGAGGTGAGACTGAGTATAAGTATGTTAAGCTTCATTATGTACTACTAAGCAGTTTTTCGAAGCATCTCTATAAATTTAATTTTCACAGCAATATATAAGACTGACTCCCTACTCATATGTTTTTTTCTTTTTTTAAACATTTTAGCAATCTTGTCGAATATTTAGGGTATTTCATTTGGATTTGAATTCCACAAATATTTTTCACTATGGCTGATATTTTTATACTGTGCCTTGTGTAGTATAGTCCATTGTACAATATATTTAGAGGTCTAGTGAATATATGGAATTCATTTATTAATTATAATGATCTTTGTGTTTTTTTTGTACATAGACCATCCTCTTCTGAAATATAATGATAAGTCTATTTCTTCTTTTCAAAAGCACGCACCTTTTCTGTATTTTTCTTGCTAGACCTCAAGACCATCTTAAGAAGGAAGTAGAGATAACTAGTATCCCTGTTTAAATGCAGAAAGAAAGCTCTCACTGTTTCACTGTGAAACGTTTTGTATGTTGTAGACTTCTTGTAAATCCTTCTGTTTAGATTGAGCTTTCACTTTATCCCTCACTTTCAATAGTTTGTTTTAAATCACAAGTAGGTATTAAATGTTACCAAATGTGCTCTCTATGTATACAAATCCTTTTCCTTCTTTTCCTTTTCGTGGATACAGAAACTGCACTCAGTGAATTGGGTCAGTCAGCTTTGCATTCTTGGAAGAAAACCCTTTTTCTCATGCAGAGCTGGGGATGCTGTCTTTTGCTAATGATTTTTTTTGTGCTTGTGTTTAGAGGAAAGGTTTATCATAATTTCCTACCTTTATAGTAATCTTGTTTTTTTTTTTTTTTTGAGACAGAGTCTCGCTTTGTAATTCAGGCTGGTGCTGAGCTCACTATGTAGCCCAGGCAAGCTTTGAACTCAGCAATCCTCCTGTCTCTGCCTCCCGAGTGCTGGGATGACAGGCGTGAGCCACCACACCCGGCACTGTGGTATGTGGTACTGATGGCTGGTGGGCGTGAGTCTCCACACCCAGCATTGTATGTGGTTTCTGGGGATTGAACTCAGGACCTTGAGCTTGCGAGGCAGGCATTGGAACCACTGAGCTAACCCTCCGGCTCTAATCTTGTTTTTTTGTATCATTTTTATGCTAATCTGTTTCAATTTTATTCTACTGTCCTCTTAACCTGTTAATTTCATATTCTTTTACCATTATTTAGTGATTATCCCAGACATTATGACCCCCACCCTTGGTTTATCATGGTGATCTGTCTTCAGTAATGCTAGACTTTAAAATACTCTCACTTTACTCTCTTTCTTTGTAGTATTAATGTCATACTATTGGTTTTATATCTATATTCTAACTTGATGAGGCGTTATCAGTAAATATTCTTGTCTATTTAACCTGTAAATTAAAACTGTTATCATTTTATTTATGCTTTCCTGTCCTATTTCTTTGTTTCTACCAGAAACCTTTTGTTCCTTCTATTTGAAGAATTTCATATAGTATGTCTTTTAATGTAGATATGCTACATTAAATTTTCATTTTCTGAAAAATCTTTTCTTTCATCTTCATTCTTAAAGGATATTTTTCTGTGTATGGAAGTCGCCATTGAGAGTTACTTTGTATTCATGCTGTAAAGGAGATATTCCTTTATGTCATCAGCTGTTACCTTCTGATTTCCATATTATTCTACTCCATACTCAACTATTAGGTGTATTATTGCTTCTTTGGGGATAAAGTGTCTGTAAATTTTTCTTCATTATTAGTATTTTTTTTTTGTTTGTAGTGTTGGGGATTAACCTCAAGACCTTGTGCTTGCCCGGCAGACAAGGGCCACTGGGCCTGTTCCGGCCCGTCACTGCAGCCTGAACGGACACGTCTGTACACGCTCTGAGTGCGCCGAGGTCATGCGCTGTGCGAACAGCACGTGGGACGATGCGTCAGCGCAGCAGCCCTGCCAGTGCCCCCCAGCCCTGCCAGTGCCCCCCAGCCCTGGAGCCCTCCTTCCGCTTCTTCACGAGAATGTGGAAGCTGTGCTAAGTGGCAGCCACCGCTGTGCTGCAGCAGACGGGAGCTTCTTCCTGCCTTTTTGTCCGGGCCCTTCCAAGGTCTTTTTTCTGTCCATTGGTTTCACTCTAAGGTGCCCAGCTTGGCCTTCGTCAGTAGTCGCGCACGCCTGGACTGCACCCACCTATTGTCCCGGCAGTTCTGGAGCGGCCTTGCGTCCGGGTCCCCTGTTCTCCCCAGTCTGCCGCTCCTGACCTAGGGTTAGCTCCTCGTGTCTGAATTCTTCACAGGCCGACATTTCGCCCGTGCGGTGCTGATCTCCGTTCTGCACCCACTTTGCCCTCTGCGGTGCAGTCTGGAGATTCTCTGCTTCCCTGGGTTCTGCATCCGGCCTACGGCATAGCACAGCTGCTGAGTTTGAGTCTCCATGACCAGAATTTTCAGTTCTAGTGAAGAAACGTTCAACATCACCGGTCCTTCGAGAGACGCAGATGAAAACAACACTGAGAGTCCATCTCACGCCACAAAGGAGGGCTGCTATCTTGAAATTAGCCAGCAACAAGTGCCGGCGAGGCTGTGGGGAGAAAGGAACCCTTCTCCACTGTTGGTGGGAGTGGAGACTGGTGTGACCATTATGCAGATCAGTGTGGAGATTCCTCAAATAACTAGCAAGAGAGGTCTCATTTGACTCTGCCAGGAATATATTTGAAAGGATTAAAATATTCATATCACAGTGACATACGTGCACCCATGTTCATAGCAGCTCGGTTTGTGATAGTTAAATCTTGGAAACAGTCTAAATCCCCATCAACTGGAGACTGGATAAAGAAGATGTGGTTTTTCTATAAAATGGAGTTTTAGCACAGCTTTTACTCTGCCATAAAGAATGATAAGTTTGAGTCATTTTTATTAAAATGGATGTACCTTCAGGATATACTCACAAATGAAATAAATAGGTCACAGATCTGTAAATATTGTATCTTTTTTCTGGTATGAGAAACTGAAGATGTAAATGAGCTCTAGAATATATGGTAGATATTGTGAAATATAAAATATTCAAAGGGAAATGGGGGTAGGCATAAATAAGGGGAAGAAAAAATATGATGGTAATAAAAAAAGGGAAACAATGTTTATGTATATAGGGATGGGAGGTTGTAGAGTGGGCAGGGGAATGCAAAGAAAACAGAATTAAACTGTGTCATATACTAGTACAAATTCTCAATATTGTGTGTGACCATGATGTGTATATATAATGTATCAGTAAAGATACAAAAATAAAAATAAAAAAGATTTTAAGAAAAGTACACCACAGGTCTCTAGTGAGATGCTCATATCGTCCTATATGTTTTTTAAAAGTATTAATCATAGTTGTTAAAGAATCAGTGAGGGATAACTCACAATTCCGAGCCATTTCCGAGCCTCTCCCTTCGTCACTTTGTTCTCTGGTGCTCAGCGCTGGTGTCTGACGGCTCTGGCTGAACGCAGCTGGTGTGGACGGCGGGGTTTGCTTCGTGCCTCCGAGAACGGTGCTACTCAGTGCGGCGGCCGCCGCATCTCGTGGGGAGACGGGCACTGACGGTCAGTGCCGAGCCGGGCTTCTGACCTGGCTCTTTCACTGTCTTGTGGATTAGGACACTGGGTCGAGGAAACCCTGGTCCGGCCTCAGCAGCTCTTGCTGACCATCTCAGCCTCTTGTGCAGGGCAGTGTGACAACTGGCCCCTGTGCTCCCGTGCCGTGGCTTTGCAGCCACCCGGTGCTCCTTGCCAGGAGCGCTGCTGTGCTCTGAGGTCAGGCCTCGCCTGGATTCGTGCCGACAGCTGCTCCCGAAGGCAACCGTAGCAGGATGGAGCCTTGGGAGGCGGTGGGTCCGGGAGGCTCTGGGGTGGACAGAACCAGATGGCAGGCTGGGCAGGCGTCACTCTCTTCCCTTCGTCCGCCCCTTCAGTGAAGACAGTGTCTGTTCTTTCTGCCCTGTCTGTCCCTCTGTCACCTGAGGAGAGGCAGACAGTACCATCCGCGAGGAGTACTTATGCGCCAGGCCCTGACTCAGTCAGATCCTTGATGTTGTACTTCCTAATGTGCGATGGGTATTGTGAAATAGGAAGAAAATGTTCAAAAGGAAAAGGAAAAGAGGAGGGTAAAGAAGGGGAAAAAATCTGATGGTAAAAACAACAAAAAAATGGAAACAGAGCTTATGTATGTAGGGGTGGGGTGGTAGAGAGGGTAGGGGGTGGGAAAGAAGAGAATTAAGATGTACCACATACAGCTACAAATTCTCAATGCTAAATGTGACCATAAAGTATATCTAAAATGTATCAATAAACTCAATAAAGGAGAAAAAGAAATAAATTTCC
>PVIC010039026.1:0-17324 GCA_004025085.1 Thryonomys swinderianus
AAAAAAAATAAATAAATAAAAGATAGCTTATAGAAAATAACAAATAGATCTTTTTTAAAGGGGAAGGGGACCAAAAGATGGAAAAGACAGAAAGAAAAGAAAAAAGGGGGTGGAAAAAGAATTTAGATGTGTCACATAGTCACTATGCTCTTCAAAGATGCCCTAATAAAATAATAATTGCCTTTCTACAGTGTGCCTAGATGTCCATATAGGCCTCCTTTAAATTGGCTCATGGTTCACTCCCCCAGATGGAAAGAGTCAAATGTCTATTCTTCTGTTTATCTAAATACCACAACTATTGCTGAAACCCTCACCTAGGCTCCTTAGCATCTCATTAGTTACACTATTCTTGTTTCTTTCTAATATGATACCATTCTGAAGGCAGGGACTATGTTTACTCAACTTTATAGCTCTCTCTCTCATCCACCTACATCCCTGCCCAACATCTGGTTCATAGTAAGTATGAAGTGAATGAGCAAACAGACCGTTTTATTCCATCAGACAGCTCTTTTCCTTACTTACCTGAAGGGCATCCTTCTTTCTCTCCTGTCTTGTGGAGCTTGAAGAGTCTTGACAAGGAAGAAGATGACAACAGCACAGACAAGGAGAACTCCAACCACAGAGGCTATAGTGATGCCGATGACCAAAGGCTCAGACACAAACTCCTCACAGTGCTCACCCCGGTACCACCAGTTCTCACCTACACGGCATCTGCAAGGAGCAGTCAAATCCAAAATCTGAGTCACTCTACTAGAAATGACAGTGAGCAGCAGAACGTCCAGTGGCACTGAGAAGAGTGGACATGTTGACCAGGTGAAGCCTCATTAAAGAATCAGTATAGGGCTGGGGATGTGATTGGTGATACAGCATTTGCCTGAGGATTCACAAAGCGCTAGACCTGATCACTAGCACTGGGGGAAAACCTGGATACACAGATTAAATGAGCACAGGATTTAAGGCTAGGCATCATGCCCAGCAGATGTAGTAGATCCTCAATGACTGGCTCTAAATGACCTAATAAAAATTAAATAGACTTAAATATCCATTTAACCCCTTTATTTATGGATAACAAAAAAGAGGCATGAGAATAAAAGTGAGTATTAGGTTATACAATTAGTCCATAACCAAGGTGGATCTAGAACTGACTTCTCCAGGCTTTTCACATCCTTTCACCACACCAAAGAAATCCTTCAAACCCTGAGGGGACGCACTTGTGTGAAAATATCTTCAATATGCCACCAGCGAGGAACTCCCTGTTTTGTAGAAGAAACTCTTTCCTCTTAGTGTTCCAGTTAAACTCTTTACTTTTAACCAAAAGGTCCCAATCATTTTCCACTTATCTTCTGTTTGGGGTATTTTTGCCAACATTTGCCAATTTTTACAAATTATTCTGCTACATATGTGATTCCTGTATGTTATTCTCAGCATCTTCTCCTCTTGTAGCCATGTAGCTTTGAATGTCTGTGGCTATAAGTTCATTGCTTTACTTTGTCTAAGAGAGGAGGGCAGTGAGCTACATAGGGAGCGCAGAGCCAGCCTGAACTACAAAGTGAGACTCTGTCTCAAAAAGAGAGAAAGAGAGGTAGGCAGTGAATGTACACATGTGAATCTGTACATCTGCAGTATTCTCATTGGTGCCAACCTCAAGAAATGGGTCTCGTTGCCAGGCATGGTGGCTCATGCCTGTAATCCGAGCACTCAGGAGGCAGAGGCAGGAGGATTGCTGAGTTCGAGACTTGCCTAGGCTACATAGTGAGCTCAGGGCCAGCCTGAACTACAAAGCAAGACACTGTCTCAAAAAAAAAAAAAAAAGAAAGGAAGAAATGGGTCTATTAAAGGAAAATGTGTTTGTTATCACTCTGAAACCTTCATATGCTACTTGTTTTATTTATTTTTGAATAATTAGTAGTGCAGCATGGAATTCGAAGACAATAAGAATATAATCAAGTGGAACAACGTCTGTTTTCACCTTCAGATATAAAGTGTTAATTTTATGTCCAAACCTCATTTGAACGCCAATGGCCTAATCATTACCATTAAAGCTATAACACAAAGATCTCTAGTTATGCCAAGTACTCCAAATAAGACATTTAGACAATTTTTTTTTTTTTGAGACAGAGTCTCACTTTGTAGTTCAGGCTTGCCCTGAGCTCACTACATAGCCCAGGCAAGCCTCCAACTCAGCAATCCTCCTGCCTCTGCCTCCCAAATGCTGGGATTATAGGTGTGAGCCCCCATAGCTGGCACTGTGGTGTGTGGTACTGATTGCTGGTGGGCGTGAGTCACCACACCCAGTAATGTTGTGTGATTACCGTGGATTGAACCAGGGACCTAGTGCTTGCTAGGCAGACACCAGAACCATGGAGCTAAATCTCCAGCCTAGACAAATTTTTGATAGCTCTCTAACAGCATAAAATAACCAAATGAAAGGGATAAAAATTTAGGCCTATTCAAATGAACCAGTCTTCACATGAGAATTAGGTGACATCTACCTATTACCTATATAATAAATATAATAATTTCCCTAAAATTTCCCTCAGATAATGCCCAACAATTCTTTATTTAGAAGTATAACTTTGGGAGTCAAAACTCAAAAGTTACAGCATACCTACAAATGGCTCCATGTCCAGGCATAATGTCACACTTCCCATCGTTCAAGCAGAAGTCTGGCTGCAGGTCACAGAGACTCTGACAAGGTAACTCATCCACACTCAGGTACCCAGGGTAACACCTGCACTTTGCTTCTCCACTCCAGGGGTTGACCAGACATTCAGAAAATTCATTGCAGGCCTGAAACTTGCAAGGGTTGGCTTCATCACCTTAAATATTAAACAAATAAAAATGATACAAGGAAAGGCAAAAAATGTGATCTATCTTAGATTCATAAGTTTCTGTCAAATTTATCTGAAACTCAGGGCCAAATCATAAAAATCTATGTCCCTATGTATTTTAGCCACTATATATTTTATCCAGAGTTTATGTCAAGCCACTATATATTTTATCCAAAGTTTGTCAAAGCCACTACATATTTTATCTAGAGTTTATGTCAAAACCTTAAAATCAATTTTATGTAACCACAGATCTAAATTAAACACAATTTTCATATATTATTTATTGCCACAAACCTTATTTTGCTATGGTCTACCCCAATCTGCTTCCTCACATTGAGACCATAGGATGAGAGAGACCCAGAGAAAGACTGATAAGGAGCCTCAGGAATCAGAAAAGCCAAATAAGAGCAGCCTTAGAAATAGTCCACATTTGTAGAAGCCTAAGATAGAAAAATAAACCTCTCCAGGATCTCCTCAGATAATGCCCAACAATTCTTTGGCCTCTATATATTCATGAGGTAAGAAAAAAATAACCAAAAAATTCATTAGGACAATAACCAGTCAAAACTGATATAAAACATTAACCAGGGATGGGTCGTCAACATTGGCCTGGTTCCATCATGACAAAGAGTAAGATGATGACATAGATGCTAAAAAAAAGAGAAAATAGGTAGTAATGACTGATAGAATTGTTTATAAGAAAAAAGGGCAAACTTTAGCTTGAAAACTAAAGGTAATTTTTAAAACCTGCATTGGCTCTTAGTTTCAATCAAAATTAATGATGTCTGAAATGCAGTGATTTTCCTTGCTGCTCTGGAAACTGAAGACTTTTTTTTTTTGTACCAAGGATTAAACTCATGTGGAATTACTGAGCTAAATCCCTGGCCTGAGTGGAGATAATTTTTTTTACTCCATTTTCTTTTTATTGGTACATTTATAAACACACCATGATTAAAGATAATTTTGCACAAGTCTGTGGCACCCTTAGAATTTGGAAGATCTCTAAAGCTGGACTCCTTTAAGCCAAGGTAGAATATATTAGATTATATAGTAATTTAGTATTACTATATATACTATATAGTATTATATAGTGTATTCTATATATAGTATTATATATAATATATTGTGATCTAACCTAATATATATTAGATTATATAATAATCTAATATATTATAATCTAATATATAGTAAAATAGTAATACATAGTAAATATATATTTTAATTTAATATAGAGCAATACATAGTAAAATATATTGGGTTATATAGTAAAAACTAAAAGTTCACGTCCACCCAGAACCTCAGAATGTGAGTTTATAAAATGTTTGCTGATGTAATAAAGAAGAGTCATATTAGATCGGGAGGAGCTCTAATTTGATGATTGATACCCTTATATGGTAGAGGGAAGTTTGGATACAGAAACAGAGAAGGTTATATACAGACAGAGGTAGATGTTGGAGTGGTATGCCAAAGTGACAAAAATTGGCAGAAAGCCCATAAAGAATGATAAGTTTGAGTCATTTATATTCCAATGCATGTATCTTCAGGACATACTCAAAAGTGAAATAAATAGGTCACAGATCTGTAAATATCCTATCTTTTCTCTGGTATGAGAAGCTGAAGATGTAAATGAGCTCTAGAATGTATGGTAGATATTGTGAAATAGAAAATATTCAAAGGGAAATGGGGTGTAGGGGTAAGTAACAGGAGGAAGAAAAAATATGATGGTAATAAAAAAGGGAAACAAAGCTTATGTATATAGGGGCAGGGGGTTGTAGGGTGTGTGAGGGAATGGGAAAAAATGAGAATCAAACTGTGTCACATGCTGTTACAAATTCTCAATATTGTGTGTGATCATGATGTGTATACATAATGTACCAATATTCAAATTTAAAACAATTGGCAGGAAATACCCAAGTGGGAAAAGGCACACAAGAACTCTTCCCTAGAATTTGAGAGGAGCTTGACTCTCTCAGTGCTTTGAGTTTGGATTTCTAGCCTTGAGAAAGAGTAAGTTTCCTGTGTTATAAGCTACCCAATTTATAACACCTTGTTAAAACACCCTTAGGAAATGAATTCAGGAGATCACTGCCAACATGCTTACATAACAAGGAAATATATATACAAATGTACTGACGGAGAGTTTCTATAAAGAAATCCACAAAGGATTACACTGTGTCTTTGCTAAATCTTTACATTCTTGCCCTAGGAATCATTTTGTCGTTCTCTAATTCCTGTGAGCAACAGGAATGTACAACAAATCTTTCATTGATAAAAAACAAAATTTCTCAGACATTCCATGTGAAAGGAAATTAGGCAAATAACAGGTCAGTCTTGCTTTAGCCAATCTTGACATAATGTGAACATTTCATCTGAGAGCCTTTAACCAAAATAACACATAGGAAAAATCTATTTGAAAACTTTAAAATGTAGTGGCCACTCTGCGGGTGTGAATGGACCTGGGTTACATTAACACAGAGAACAAATATAAGGGGAGACATAGATTAAGACTGAAAATTCAACCAAAGATTCTGTATTTTCCAAATGAAAAACATACAGGTATAGACCTGGGGGGAAAAGGGATAAATGCTATTCCCTTTGCCGCCTGAGACCAAACCTACTATTTTAATCACACAAATAAGACTGAAGTTTTTAAGTCTGCTTCCTGTTCTTTCTATGCTGCCTAAAAGTGGATGGCCAGAAGAGCATGCCTATGGAAAAGTACCTTCGTGCCTTTATGAAGAAAAAAGGTAGACTTGGAGCTAAGTTTGGGATGAGAAACAGGGACCTAAATTGTAGAATGAATTACACACATTAATTGATGGGCCAAGAAAAATGAAAGAAGTAAATGTGAAGAAAGTCTGGAAAAAAGGTTTTATGTCTACAGTACTATGGTAGCTGGACAGGTCCTGGGGGGAAAGCGGGCCGGTGAGAGCTGACCTTGAGAGAGTGCCTGATTAGTTTTAGGATGGTTATGCCTAACAGTAATGCTGTTAAAGCATATACTGTCCAGAAAACCTCCCCCACCATCCTCAGATCAACAGCAAATATCTGCTAGGATCAACTGCCTTGTAGGAAAGGCTTTGGAAAACTTAAAAACAAGATTAAGATTTATATTCATTTAAATAAAAAAGTAATCATGTGAGATTGAAAATTCAACAGATGAAACCTCAAAGCTACAGGTGATTAAGAGATATTTAAATTGAGGACTGGGGTTGCATCAGTACAGGGCTTACACTGTGCAGGGGCGGGACTAGGGTCAGTTCATTTGAACATTAAAAAGAAAAAGTGACTGGGCCAGAGATATAGCTCACAGTGGTTCCAGCGCCTGCCTCACAAGCACAAGGTACTGAGTTTGATCCCGGTAACCACATACGATGCTGGGCATAGTGACTCACACCCACCAGCAAACAATACCACATACCACAGTGCCAGGCGTGGTGGCTCATGCCTGTCATCCCAGCACTCGGGAGGCAGAGGCAGGAGGATTGCTGAGTTTGAGGTTTGCCTGGGCTACATAGTGAGCTCAGGGCCAGACTGAACTACAAAGCAAGACCCTGTCTCAAAAAAAAAAAAAAAAAAAAAAGAAAAGAAAAAGTGACCTTACAAACCTGGAAGATTTTACATGCAGCTTATATGTTAGTTACATACAAAACTGAAACAAGTGAACTCATTTACTATAATTCTCTTTTAAAAGAAATACATTAGACCTTGAACAGGTAACTTAGCTTAGTGATGGTTCAGTTACATTGCACATTTGAGGTATCAAAAAAAAAGACAGAGAATCACTTTCATAAAATTTATCTGAATCATAACTGCTTAGATTTGTAGAGCCAATCAAATGCTTTTATATATGTTACTGGCTTAACCCTTACACTAACCTCCCTAAATACATAGGTCAGGTAAGAGTCAGAGATAAAATAATTCATCAAAAGCCATGTAAATGATAAATGACAGAGGAAACATGAGAAATCTGGCCTTCTAAATTGTAATTAATTGCTTTTTCCACTACATCACATGGTAAGAATGTGCCAACAGCCTTAGAGAACTCATGTGGCAAGAGATTTGGTTATTGGGGGATTAGCTAAATGATTTTCCTCACTTTCAATGAATAATGGTCCTTCAAGGATTTCAAAGGAAAGAATGTTTGCTTCTTTCCCAGTTGAAAAGCAGAGCTGACTTTCAAACCAGTATGACAGTAAAAGGTATTGAAGAAGTATTAACCTAGACTTTCCACCTCACTTCTACTCAAAACCTCTGTCCTCTGGTATATGAAAGGGAAAAAATAAAACAAAATTTCTGGTTCCAACAGTATTCTCTGTACTCAAGTCTTCTAAATTAAAAATGTGTTTAATTTTATGCATTCATAGTATTCAAAACACTATACTGTCTGTCTAGAAAATGCTTAATAGATACACTCTTGTGAGAGGTTTAACTGGGAAAAATAGACATTAAGCTACTATGCACATAAATTAACATTATAAATGATGCTAATTCCATGAGGAAGAAGAATATGAGGCCATAAGAATAGAATAGACTATGAAGAAAGACCCAGTGTTGAATATGGGGGTATCACTGAAAGTCTTAAGTGACATTTGAACTGAGGCAGAGGAATAAACAGCAAGCAGGAGTTAGCTTAGAGGGTAGTTCAGAAAAAAAACAGGACATGGGTTTGCAGGCAGTGCAAAGGCTTTAAGTTCATAAAAAGCTTCAGGTATGAAAGAAACTAAAAACAGGTTAGTGTGACTGGACCACAGTGAACGAAGATGTCAGTTTCACTGGAGGATATTGGGGAAGAAATTGAGAACCAGACCTTGTAGCTACTAAACCAAGCAGCCAGTGAAATATTTGAAGCAGCAAAATGAAATCATCTGCTCATTGTTTTAGAAAAGAGACTGTGTCTGCTGTCCAGATAACAGATAGGAGGGGGAACAGGAGAGGAAATAGGGAAATTGGTCCAAATGAGAGATAATGGTAATCACCCAATATCATTTCTATCTCTTATTTATTATCTTTTATTTCTTCCCTTTTACTTCTATTCATTAGAATTTACTAAGAAGCCACCAGGGTAAGTAATATCATTACCTGATTCTACATCAAGGGAGTACTTATCAATAGCCATGTTCAGGGTGTGGTAGGCAGTGGTACAAAAGTCTTCTAAAATCATGTATACAGCGTTGTTGACATTAGGAGGGATAGACTTGGCAAACTTCATTCGGCTATTCACCACAATACTGCCATTTCTGAAGTTCAGAATTTCCAAGTTCTGAAACCCTGTGAGATTTGACTGAAGATAGGGAACCAGCTGCAATACATGAAAAACAAATTTATGAAAAAGTTTTTCATTTGATTGGAAACACATCAAAAAGGAAAAAAAAAAGAAGGATGAACTCCTTGCCTATTCTTCCTATTTATATCTACATTCAAACTACTGGAAAAAATCTATAAATTAGGAATGATATGAGGCTATAAATTAGGAATGTTATAAGATGTTCATGATGTCATGAGAATACTATGATATTTGGGATCGCATGGAACTCATAAATCGTTTTTAACACTCAGAATTTATTTTCTCTCCTTCACTAATGAATTACAACAGCAAAGGAACAGACATAAATCTGTTTTCACAATAAGTTTGAGCTTTTACATTTTATTTTAGTTACAGAATTCATGGAATTTGATCTTCAGTATCTAACCTATCATACCAGCCTCATGACACATGTGTGTTTCCCTTTTCTTGAATCCACCTATCTTATTGTTCTCCCACCAACACTGAAGCCATAACTCTGTAGTGAATCCATGCAACAGACCAGAATTTCCTGAGCTCAGTCTGGGTGTGCTTGGTTAGGATAGAGGATTCATATATGATTATTCACTCATTCTTACGTTTCAGTTTTGAGCTTACCAATTCTAAGAATCTTTGCTCCAGGGCTTTATATTCCAAAGAGTTTTTATTAAACAGATCTTCTGAAAATAGCATGTTAGTCACTCGGAGGCTGAAGAAGACTACCAAAGCTCCTGCAGTCTGGGCGTGACTCAGGTCACCTTCTCTTGTGGGCTGGGCCACAGTAGCCATCTCTGTGGAGTGAAAATTTGGAAACATTTCCACATAACTACCAACTTTGCCATTTTGCTCTTGGGTTAGCTCAGGTTGATAGTAATCTGTGCCTATCCTGTCCAGTTCGGATGAAATATCCTGTACACCCATAATTACTTCATCCTCCAGCAGGGTTGTGCTTGGAGGCAATTTGGTGGACTGTGTCATGGAAGTTTTCAACCAGAGTCCATCAGTACTCTGTGGTGTACTTGCCAATGAGTCTCTGGGTAATTTTCCTAGGGAAGAAGTTCTTGCTGAAGCTATATCTGATTCTGGAAATATGGTCCACATAGGCTGCAGATCTGGTTTAACCATTGAAGTCTTGCTGCTAAACCATTCATGGCTAGACGACTCTATAGTTTCTTTTATATCCTTCATCAGGGAGGTGTCCACTTGATCTCTTTTATCAGAAGAAGTAGCTGTCTGTAGAAAAGGACCTTGGGTAACTGAGTGGTAATCCACATCAGGAATCTCTGATGTGTGCTTGGAAAAAGTTAAAGATGTAGAATGAATTACAGACACTGCAAAGATGGGCACAGTAGGTTCAACAAGAGGCTCCTTTGTAAAATTTGTGGATTTCTCATCATGCTTATACTTTGAGTGCTGATCAATTTGTTCTGCATAATCCATTTTGTTATCTATAATGAGTGTCTGATCTATACCCTCAGTTGGCGAAAGTGAATCCTTGTCTAGCCATGATCTAGACAATGGTTCAGGGCTCTTGTCTAATGAAGTCTCATTCCACGGCCAAGAAATCAGATCCACCTGTTGTCCAGATCCAGAACCTAAACCACTCTCAAATATGAACTCTTTTTCCACGGGTGTATCTGGAAACAAATAGCTTGCTTCTAATTGGTCTTTTACTTCAGAGGCCAAGGTGTCAAAGCCAAAAGGTACAGTTACTTCTTTATCAAGAAGATCTAAGGTAACAGAAGGGATCAGATCTGGTGAAGATGTCAGGGACACACTAGAGTCTTGCATGGATGGTACTATTTGTTTTGGTACAGGTTGAATGAGTGAACCTGAAGGCAACTGGTCGACAGAAAGAAAATCTTCTGACTCTTCAACATTAGCTAATCCTAAAAATAAAGGTTTACATTCATTAATCTAAAAAGCTGCAAAAATATATTCCTACTTCTCCTACTAAAACTAGTTACCTATTTTTTTCTAAGTTAGCAGGAACATTCCTTTTATATCAAGCAAACAATACGGCATAATAATGTGTTTGTAATGTGAGAAAATCACTTGTGAATATAGACCCACACACACATCTGAAGATAAGACTTTGACTATTGAAATATTTTTTTTCTTCAAACATTTGATATTTTTATCCATGAAACTGGGAGACTGCTAATAGCTATGCTGACAACAAACACTGAATCCAGTGGAAATTTATGGAGAAATTTTCCTGGTAATTGTGATTCTTCCTGAGTTCTCTCTTATGTTTAGTGACTATCATTCTTCAGATTCACCCAATTTTCAAAATTTTGAACTCACTATTTACATCTCTGTTCATCTTCCTCTTTCATGTTTGTTTCATTACTAAGTTACCTTTATTTTTCCTTTCCTCTACAACATCTAGAAGATCATCTACTACATTTTCACTTATTTTTCTATCCGGGGGTTGACATAGTTCAAGTTCTCCCCTTCTCAATACAACCACAACCTAAAATCTTCAGACTTACCCCCCATAGTTAATTCTGTGAGAAGTAATCTTCAATGCTCTTTGTCTACCATTCAAATATGCAAGCAAATAATGTAGCAATTTAGTATAGTAGTAATTTAATTAAATTATATACTTTACAACACAACCTCCAAAATAGCTATTAATTACTTTCTATTTTACCTCCAAATTCATTTCTTTCTATTTACCAGTTTGGACTATCTAATCTCACCAATTAAATCTGACTATTTCCTTTCTCTCACACACCTTTCCTGAGGCACTTTCTCTGTAAAGATTGTTTTTCTCGGGCCAGAAATTTAGCTCAGTGGTTCCAGCACCTGCCTAGCAAGTGCAAGGTCCCTGGATCAATCCCGGGTAACCACATACAACAATACCGGGCATGGTGACTCACACCCACCAGCAATCAGTACCACATACCACAATGCTGGGCTTTGTGGCTCAAACCTGTAATCCCAGCTCTTGGGAGTCTTAGGCAGGAGGATTGCTGAGAATTTGAGGCTTGCCTGAGCTACACAGTGAGCTCAGGGCCAGCCTGAACTACAAAGCGAGACCCTGTCTCAAAAAAAAAGAGAGAGAGAGAGAGAACGTTTTTCTCTTCACCACAGACTCTTTCTGCCTTTAAAATCTTTTTAACCTGATGCAATAAAGATATACAAAAAGTGATTAAAATTCCTCACCACTTTCTAATAAGCGAGATCCAGAAGTCCTCTCCTCAGAAGCCACAGGCAAACCATTCTGAAACTCTGCTGGGGTGACAGAATGAAGAGTCAAGCTGCTGATCTCTGAAACCTCTGGGGAAGCACTGAGGACCACTTCCGAGGGAGAGGCTAATTTCGGTGTAGACACTAAGTCAGCTAAAGCACTTTCTGACCAGAGTACCCTGCCAGTGGTTGAGGGAGGACCAGAGCTGAAATCAAGTGGTGAAATATTGCTGGTGGTGGGTTCATCTGCTGAGGGCCATTCAGCTTGAAGGGTATTATCCTGGGGGGGGGAGAAAAAGGCTAAATCATATCAGAGATAAAAGAAACACAGAAAATAGCACCTCTTCGCAAATTTTCTAGGGACAAGGAAACTGTAATATCAGAAGGGGGAGGGACAAGGGCTTTAGAATCAAACAGATCTGTAGCCAATTCCCAATTCAGCCACTTAACTACAGTAGTTGGAAAATCTACAGAAAAAATATGTAAACTCTTACAACTCACCTGTAGAAGGGGCACAGGTGAGATAATACAGTTAAAAGACACCAAACAGTGAATTTTCAGGTGAAAATAATTGTTTCTTTTGCTTTACATAGTTCATTTTCCTCTACTTTTAGGTTTAAATTAAATAGATGAAAGTTACTAATATCCACAATTCATTGCCAAATATTTAAGCACATTATCCACAGCAGAAACAGTTAGCAATTTATTAATGATTCTGAAAGATAATATAAATTAATGTCCTCTACTCTGACGAGAAATGCTGCCATATTAAAAGTGGTCTGATAAAATAAGTAGCCTGCCTGTGAAACAGCATTATACTTTCAAAATACAATATTCTCTTTCTAATTTTTTTCTATTGTAACACTTAGGTTCAAGATCATAAAAGTAGAAACATATCCCTTGAAGATGCTTATAATTTAACCATATGAAGACCAGTCTATCTTCCAAAAATTTAATGATATTGGTAACAGGTAAAATGGCCATGATATTTGATAGGAGTTTATATATTTTATTCCAAGTTTGGCATTAGACTGGTGACTAATAATTTGAATCTACTGAAATAAAATCTACTGTATGAACATGTATAATATATATAGAAGAAGCTGAAGGCCATCTTCAAATAACAAGATATAATTACAAATAATCTGTGAGAAAGAGAAAGATTTCAGGATAAAAAATTTCCTCTCAGGGAATCTGCCATCAGAAGTGAAACTGAGAATCAGTTCATGGAAGATGTTACAATAAGGAAGACATCTTCAGGCATTCACCCAGCAAACTTCAGCATCTGAAGATATGAATATGTAATTACTAGAAGCGGAGTTAACCTTATATAATCATATGCAAACCAAACATGTTAGCTTACACTTCTAATCCCAACATATGAGGCAGAGGCAGGAGGGTTGCCATGAGTTCAAACCTATCCTGGGTTACATAGTGAGTTTAGGGTCAGCCTGAACTACAAAGAGAGACACTGTCTCAAAAAAAAAAAACTTTAAAAAAATAATAATCATCATATGAAATGGATAGTTTCTAATTGCTGGTCTGGGTGTGTGTACTCCTGCACAACCTCATACAAAACAGACAGAAAGCTGCTCCACATATGTCTACAAAGATGACATTATTCAGGGTCTTTTAAGAATGGAGCAGTTGGAGACAGTAAGCATTCAGTTCCAGATGACTAAGAAGATATCAAAATGAAGTCTAGAATATGAAATCAATAAGATTGAGTAAAAATACCAGATTGTCTTGCCAAAGGTTTGGATGCTCTATGGGACTACATTTTGATCTACAAAATCCTACATTAGGAAATAGGAACAAACATACATGTAATATGTGAAATGTGAACTTTATGGGTTTTTTTTTTTTTGAGACAGGGTCTCACTTTGTGGTTCAGGCTGGCCCTGAGCTCACTATGTAGCCCAGGCAAGCCTCGAACTCAGCAATCCTCCTGTCTCTGCCTTGAAATGTGAACTTTAAACAGTACCATATTTTAAGGGCTCTAGGTTTAGCTCAAGTGGTACCACACCTACTTTTTTTTAAACCACACCTACTTTGGAAGCACCAAGGGCCGAGTTCAATCCCCAGTGCCACAAAAAAAAAAAAAAAAAAAAAAAAAAAAAAAAAAAAAAAAAAAAAAAAAAAAAAAAAAAAAACACTGAATTTTAAAACTAGAAAGACTCTTAACAGTATAGGCCAATCATGTCTTTTTTTTTTTTTTTTGACAGGGTCTCGCTTTGTAGTTCACCACCACGCCCAGGTTTGTTTTTTGTTTTGTTTTTGTTTTTGTTTTTGTTTTGAGACAGGATCTCACTTCATAGTTAAGACTAGCCTTGAACTCATTACTGTACCCCAGGCTGGCCTTGAACTCCTGCCTCAACCTTTCAAATTCTGGGGATTTACAAGCATGTGTCACCACACCTGCCGCTCATCACATCTATTAAAGACAAAGAAATAAAATTCACAGGAGTGAAATGTCCAAGGCCACAAAAAAGCAGAGAACAGCTCAGAATTAGAAGCTAAACCTCTAGATTTCCTTGTCCCAGTGTTTTCTCCCATGATAGCAGGGAAAACAAGTGCCTCTACCCAGAGGGTGAAGGGGCCCCTAGAGGGGAACCAAGGAAGTCTTGGCAGTCTGTACTCACTGGATTAGCATTTTCCACAGATCCAGCTGAACACAGGAGGAGGGCGAAAAGGGGGTCATTTTTTTAACATTTAAATGTCTACTACACAGAATAGGAAGACTGTACAGAAAGAAAAGTACCATTCATTTTTCTTTCATTTTAAATTCCTAGTATTTTAAATCATATAGATATACACATATCTACTCCGTTTTCATAAAAAAGAGAGAAAGTGAGGAAGTTAACAAGGCCATTTGTTCAATGCCGAGTTCTGTTTTCAAAAAATAGAGTTAGGGTGGTACCATATCAGGGAATTAATGTTTTTCCCTCTTAATTTTCTAAAACTATTTCTGACATCTGAATCACCCTATTTGTTTAGAAGTCTGTCTATTACCAGACTGGAAACTTCTGGTAAATGGGGCCACACCTTATGCCTCTTTGTTTCCCCAGCACTTGGCATAGGAAAAGCACAAAATAAATATATTAAAATGAATACACTCATGTCAGTACTCTCCAATGCAAAGCTCAGTGAAAAGATTACTGCCAGTGAGTCCACATTTCAAAACTGAGTTGTTCTATAACTAAGTAGAATAAATGGCTGCATAGATCAATATTTAAATGAATTCAGAAAGGCTTTCTAAATTTTCATTGCTAAGAAAATGCCAAGACGTGAGATGAAAAGAAGTCTCAAGAGGGTACAAGGAGTCAGGAACTAGATGAGAAGGGAGTTCTCCCCTGTGCCTGTGATAGTAAAGGTTCCTACGGTCACTGTGGATGGACGGTAGGTCCCTAGCACTGTGGTTGCAGGTATCGCCTCTTCTTTCTATCTCTTCTATACACACACAATTCTATGTGCTTTGGTGGCTCAGCTTTCTTCAATATAATATAAATTCTATGCTTTTCAATAAAAATCTGTACACTATACCTGTATAACTCAAATTATACTCTTATCTTCATTATGTAAATTATTTCTGGGTAACACAGAAAACAACTTGGTGGGCACTTACAAGGATGAGTCATAAATACTAAGTTTTCTGCCATGTGTGGTCTGGCAATGTAGACTTCATTTATCCATTTTGGAAGGATTAAATTTTCTGAACCAACACTTGGTACTCATGAGTTGACAACTATGAGTACTGTTCCAGGGATGATGCAAAAAAATATTTGAAATGGGAACAGCCCGGGTAATGTCTGATGCCAAAGTAAGCAAGCAAAGAGACAAAGGACAGAGCGTAAGTGACTGGGTCTAGGCATGAAACACAGAAACATACCACAGTCGATGATGGTGTTGGCTGAAGGCTTGAACTTTGGGTGTTCCAAACTAGGTCTTCACTTTGGGGAAGCAAAACTCCTCTCACTGAGGAGAGAACAAAATTAAAGAAAACTTTTTAGCTAACACACTATCATATTTGAGGTCCAGAGATAACTGAAAACCAAGTTCTTCCATCTTTAGAGATGAGATTTTAGCAGTATAGAGGAAGGATGCTTTCCTAGAAAATGTTCATGTTGTTCAATTACTTATATTAGTCCAATAGGAATGAATTATAAGAATCCAACAAAAAGCAAAGATTCTTATCATTGTTACATTTAGGACACTAGTATTTTATGTCCTTTTCTCTCTCAAATCAGTTTGCACTTTTCCCAGATTCCCATGAAATAGTTCCAAAATGATTTTTTTTATTTTAAGTAAAAAAAAGTTTAATAAACAACTTGGTAAATGCAAGAGTAGTAAAAAGTATGTAAAATGATTTTTATTTTAGCAAAAAGTGCCTTTGAATAATAAGCTGTGCACCAGAAATTTAGCTCAGTAGTTCTGGCACCTGCTTCATAAGCACAAGGTTCTGAGTTCAATCCTAGTAACAACAACAATAAAAAAGTAATAGGCTAGGATACCAATACTTTTGATGCTGTAACAATATTAAACAGCAATTAAAAGGCAGATTGCATAATTTAATTCAACAAAGATTTACTGAATTTTTGGTTGTTACCAGCCTTTGCCCATGTGAAACTATAAATAATAATAAAGCAAAGTGTCTCTTAGCAAGCATTGCCTATGTCAAAGAAATAAATAAGCAGAAATTGGAAAATATAAAATAATGTGAAGAGCATATATAATGTATGTAACACAAAGAAGCAATTAATTTTGCCTGAAGGAGAGAAAAACATCAATAAACGATTAAAAGGGGTGGCTGCTATTAGTGTGACCTGGGGTGTGCTTCTAAAATAGAAACAGAAACTCTATTCACTTGTTCCTACTATGTAGGGAGCCATAGGAAGCAACTGAGCTGACAGCCTTCAGTTGAACCACTAAATAATGTGCAAAGCCTGGGTTTGGGGACATTATGCTATTAGAGACATCTCTTGTGTTTAAGACACCTCTTAACTTTCAGCTCAGGTGATAAGAAAAAATAACACAAAAAGCTCCGTGTCCTTGATACTATCTGTAACAACCCTGGCCAGCCCTGGGAATGACCTACTTTCCACACTCTCGGTTTTAAACAATACAGCTTGTTCTCTCTGAAACCGCCCCCCCCCACACACACACCTCCCTGATGCAGTGTAAAATAAACGTGTCAATGAGCTCTGTGCCACAGCTTGTCCATGACAGGGCTGTGTCCTACCTAGTCTCAGCTCTTCTTTATATATGAGTCTGGGTGGGGGTTTTTTTGTAACCTCCCGCTGCCCCCCTCAGGAAGTCAAACGGCCGGGCTGGCCACAGCACCACAAGCCTGACATACAGGAATCAACCAAAAGCCCAAAATCCTATTTACGTATTTTCCAAAAATCTTTCCAGCTGTGTGTATAATTATCTTATCTTCTATGAAAAATAAATTCCACAAGATCATATCTTTTAAGAATGAGAATTAAGTCATGTACAAATTCTCAGTGCTGAGTATGATCATGATGTGTATATAAAATGTGCTAATAAAGATTAAAAAAATAATAATAATTGGGCCAGAGATTTACCTCAGTAGTTCCAGCGCCTGCCTAGCAAGTGCCAAGATCCCTGATTCAATTCCCAGTAACCACATTCAACAATACTGGGTGTGGTGACTCACACCCACCAGCAATCAACAATACCTCATACCACAGTGCCAGACATGGTGGCTCAGGCTTGTAATCCCAGCACTAGGGAGGCAGAGACAGGAGGATTACCTGGGATACATACTGAGTTCATGGCCAGCCTGTACTACAAAGTGAGACCCTGTCTCAAAAGTAAAAAATTGTGCCAGGCGTGGTGGCTCAGGCCTGTCATCCCAGCACTCGGGAGGCAGAGACAGGAGGATTGCTGAATTCGAGACTTGCCTGGACTACATAGTGAGCTCAGAGCCAGCATGAACTACAAAGTGAGACCCTGTCTCAAAAAAAAAAAAAAAAAAAAAAAAAAAAAAAAAA
>PVIC010039027.1:0-17319 GCA_004025085.1 Thryonomys swinderianus
ACCCCCAAAAAAACCTTCAGAATGCAGTGTAAATAGCAAAATCAACTTGATGGGTGCAGTCAGACTTTACAAACAAAACAGGACAGAGTGGGTAAAGTGAAAACACACTGCACACAGAGATAAGTATCATTTAGTAAGACTTTGGATGGAACTGGTTCCTATTTTGGTTTCCAGGGTGCCTGCTGCCGTGTGGTAGGGACCAGATTCAGCCCTTTGATTTGGATTTTGTCACTGAGAAGCCTTATCAGTTGTTTCCACCTGAGCCTTAGGGAGATTAGATTTCAGTGACAGACTGTTGGGAAATGTTGCTTTTGCACCTCTGATAATTTGAGGTGGGGATATGCTGCCCAGGGGACAGGGCCTCGAACTGCTTGTCCTATTGCATTTAAGTCCCAGTGCCCACATCATTCCATCCAAAAGACCGGGTGTCCCTGCCTAGAAAGGCTGGGGTGAATACCATCACGGCAGCTGCTAGCGTCAGGCTAACACCGATGCTTTGGAGAGGAAGTAACATTTAAACTTTCTGCTGTATTTGACCCATGCATCGGTCAGCTTTCCATTGCTGGGACAAAATACCCTGCAGATACAATTTAAAGATGGATGGTTCATGTTGGTTTCACCATGTGATTACTCCTTCGCCTTCATGGGGGAAAGCTGCTAAACTCCTGGCACCAGGAAGTGGGAAGCAGTGAGCAGGGAAAGAGCGATGGAGAAAGGGGCTGGGGCCCTGGTACAGACCCAGGCCAGCTCCTCATCACCCACCCAGACACACCCAGAAGTGATTTGCTATTCTCCAAGGCCTCTCTCAGGCCAGTCGAACGGATAATAGAGGTTACCTGTCATGGCTGATTCACACGTGAAGCGGAGAGCTGCTCCTGGAGTCTGGAAACACCAAGGAGCCCTTTCTGGGTAGAAACGTCTGGGCAGGGAGAGGGGTTGGAGGTGTCCCTCAAGGGGCCTGTGCAACTCCAGGCTGAGAAGAGGTTACGCTTAAACCTG
Organism: Thryonomys swinderianus; assembly: GCA_004025085.1. Classification (NCBI taxonomy): domain Eukaryota; kingdom Metazoa; phylum Chordata; class Mammalia; order Rodentia; family Thryonomyidae; genus Thryonomys; species Thryonomys swinderianus. Next base: position 1,000 of record PVIC010039027.1, read on the forward strand.
GCAATCGGGAGCCTTGCAGGGGAGTTGTGGAGCACGAGTAGGCCCCTGGGACCCGCCCTGTGGAGGATGGGATGCTGTGGAGGTCTTAACAGGTGCTGCCCAGCAGGTTCACACGCATTATCACTGAGTCACCAGTTATAGGCATGAACTACTGAGAGAAATGACACTGGGTTATTGAGAAAAACCAATGAAATGGAAGCTAAGGAACCAAGAAAGGTGGTTAGTAAATAATAGCTATGCTTCACATGAAGCGCTCTTTCCATTGGGTTGCTTGTTTGGCTTAAAAAAAAAAAAAGGCCAGTATTTGCCTGACTAACTTTCTTTCCCTTTCTTGTGGTAACAGTGCTCAAAAGAAATCTCTTTTCCCCAATGTATGCAGGCATCTTGGGTCTATCACTCAAAAGGACCCACCCAATCCCAGATAAGCTGCTGACTTGTGACTTGGGGTGACCAATCAGGCCTTAAGTTTTGAGCATTCTAGCAAATGGCTTCCATACTTCTTTCAGCAGTAGGACCAGGTGTCAGTCAGTCCCTGATCCCTGGCTCCCTAAGAGGGCTTTGTTTGTCTTTCTTATGCTGGTGGTTGGTTGGTTGCACTAATTTTCCTAAGTGATACTGTGGATATTCCAAGGGATGGAAGTTTTACAGAAATCACTGTCCTTGGGTGGGGCTTCCCCATGGTGTTCTAAAATAAGATGGCTGAATTCAGGGAAAACCAGGGTCACAGTCTGTATCTTTTTTTTTTTTTTTTTGGAGACAGGGTCTTGCTTTGTAGTTCAGGCTGGCCCTGAGCTCACTATGGTGCCCAGGCAAGCCGCCGCGAACTTAGCAATCCTCCCGTCTCTGCCTCCCGAGTGCTGGGATTACAGGCGTGAGCCACCACGCCCAGCATTATATGTGGTAACCGGGGATCGAACTCAGGTCCTTAAGCTTGCGAGGCAGGCACCGGAACCACTGAGCTAACCCTCCGGCCCCACAGTCTGTATCTTGCTTGTGCAAGCTAGATGGCCCCAGACGCTGTCAGCATTCAGTGTCTATAAAGACAATGCTCCACACGATATTCCATACCTCTTGTAGATAACAGGGAGCATTTGATGCGTGCAAAAGCTTAAGTTGATTTTCTTAACATCAGCCCTCAGCACTCCCAGATGATAACCGTTCCCTGCTGTCCGACTCCTTTTGTTCAATTCAAATTTTAGCTGTTATTCTGTTTGCTTCCAACCTTTTCTGGTCAGTTTGGTTGGGTAACTCAATCACTTACAACAGAGAGGCTTCACTTGCTTGCTCAGAAGGCTAGGATTGAGGAGAGAAAGGAATGAGGCTGGAAACCACCGGTGACAGACGTTAGACCTCGGAGCTGCATGAGCCTGACACTGTTCCCAGCAAGACACATGTGGCGGAGTGGTCCAGATGCGGCAGACTCATCCGTACCTGCCGGAGGGAGGATTTATGACTCAGAACCCAGACTGTGCTGAAGGTAGGAGGGAGACTTCCGAATGGTTCCTGGCTGATACTGTCAGTTCTCGCTCCTGGCAGCAGCCCTGCAGTCCTTGGGAGGATGCACACAGGAGCTTCTGCTCAGCCTCACTCCGGGCTCCAGCCACAAAGGCCTGGAGGGAACAGGTCACCCCATTGCTGCCCAGGGACCCCTGGACGCCCTGCTCCGCTTCCCAAGGGATATGCTGAGGTAGGACTGGCTCCTGTCTTTGCATTCCAGGCCCTGGAGGTCCTGGGGTGTCAGGGTGCTGTCTCAGAGGGGTCAGGTAAACAAGTGAGTGCCCAGATAAGTCACCAGGAATCTGTATAGGGACCACCCTTTGCTCATGTGTAGAATTCAGGTTTATCTGTCATAGTGGGAACAGTTATTACAAATGGGGAAGGAGGCTGGGTAGTTATACTGTCATCTCATTGTGTTGCCTTAGACTTTCTGCATATAATTTTCTATATCCTCCACAAGGTTATTTGATTTTTTTTTTTGAGACAGGGTCTTGCTTTGTAGTTCAGGCTGGCCCTGAGCTCCACTATGTAGCCTAGGCAAGCCTCGATTTTAGCAGTCCTCCTGCCTCTGCCTCTTGAGTGCTGGGATTACAGGCTTGAGCCACCAAGCCTGGCATTTGTGGTATGTGGTACTGATTGCCAGTGGGTGTGAGCCACCACGTCTGGGATTGTTGTATGTGGTTATTTGGGATCAAACCAGGGACCTTGTGCTTACTAGGCAGGTGCAGGAACCACTGAGCTAAATCTCTAGCCCTGTTTTTAATTTTTATCAGTATGGGTAGTCACCCCCTCTGTGTGAGGCTTTCCACTAGGTAGGTGCCTTACTTATAAGCTAATGAAACAAATTTCTTTTACACTGTCATCCCTCTATTTCCTTGTCTCATTCTCTGATCTGTTACTGGGTAGTTCCTTCTAAAAGTGGCGCTCCAACTAAATGTTACCGGCTTCTGGTTTGCTGGCCTCTTCCTCTGAAGTTATATTCTAGATTCCTTTGGTCTCATATCGAACAAAATGAGCAAGAAGCAGTGGCCAAGTTTATTTGAGAAAGCAAAAATGAACAGTGAGGGAGAAACTCGCTCCGTAGAGCAAGCTTAGGCCAAGTCAAAGGAGAAAAAGCAATAAAAAGACAACCTGGAGAAAGCAGGGTGGGTTTCTATGAAGAAAGTCACAGTAGAACATTCCTGATGGTGCACGTCCTTATATATCCCCCAGATCTCGAGGAAGCCTGTGAGAACTACACACAGGTCCTGAGAGGTGGTGCCGGGGTCCCACACCTCAGGCTGACGTCAGCTCTAGACATGATTGGAAATCTACTCCAGTTCTTCTGAGAAGCCTTTGTGCAGGGTTTTGGGAACTATTGTTCCCAGCTGTCCAGGGTCTCCTAGGTCATGTCTACTTTTCTAGGCAGCTCTGCCACACCCTACTCTAGTGCCTCATTTCACCTTGAGAGAAACAAATCCCCCTAATTCTTTATGGGATGCTAAGAGAGTGGACCTTCTTGCAGCTGGAAGGGGCTCAAGACCCTACCTATTGGGCATCATGTGCTCCTCTTGCTGTGTTGTGGCTCACTGGCTGGGTGGAAGAAAAGAAAACCTGTCAGAAAATGAGAAAGGGCTTAATGGTCATTTATTTTCACTATGAGCCCAACTATGAGGAGCCCATTGGTTTTCCCGGCTTCCGGCAGTGGCACCAGAGTCCTGCTCTTTGAAGAGAAATCTCGTCTTCTGGAGACTCAGAGGAGTAGCTTTCTCATTTTCGGTGATCTTGTTCTTCAGATAGTTTGGATGGGACTCACTTTATTCTAGAAAGATACATTGGTTACCTATCTGCCACTTTGACTGCCACCTTCGTGTGTGGCAAGGATCACGGAGAAGGGGCCCTTCCATTATGGCTTTCCTTCATTAGCACTTGCTCCTTCCAAGTTTTTTTTTTTTTTTTTTTTGAGTCAGGGTCTCACTTTGTAGTTCAGGCTGGCCCTGCACTCACTATGGTGCCCAGGCAAGCTGCCGCGAACTCAGCAATCCTCCTGTCTCTGCCTCCCGAGTGCTGGGATGACAGGCGTGAGCTACCACACCTGGCATTGTGGTATGTGGTATTGATGGCTGGTGGGTGTGAGTCACCACACCCAGCATTCTATGTGGTTATCGGGATTGAACTCAGGATCTTTCGCTTGCGAGGCAGGCGCCAGAACCACTGAGCTAATCTCCGGCCCTCCTTCCAAGGTTTTTTTGTTTTTGTTTTTTTTTTGAAACAGGGTCTCACTTTGTAGTTCAGGCTGGCTCTGAGCTCACTATGTAGCCCAGGCAAGCCTTGAACTCAGCAATCCTCCTGTCTCTGCCTCCCGAGTGCTGGGATTACAGGCGAGAGCCACCATGCCCGGCCTTCCAAGTTTTTATAAGCACTTGGTCTCCAGGACCGACCGTAAGCGACCATCCTGGGCCAGCAGCTGGCAGGACCCAGAACACTGCTGACTGACTTCCTTTCATTGCTACGGCTCTGGTAGGCTGGTGCAAGAGGGACTGTCTACCTGCCAGTGTAGACGCCTGCTTCTTTCTTCTTCCTCTTTAGCTACTGAGCCGCTGGTAGGCTCCACTGACTACATGTCAGTTGCTGGGCCTCACATGAGTCACTGGTAACCTCCGCGCGATTCTAAGTGAGCCAGTCACATGGAACATGATTTTAAAATTACAAGTCCATGTATTGCTTGGAAGCAATGGTCGTCATGGCTGGAGAGGCCGAGAGGAGGAAATGGTGAAGGTCAACTTTAGGGCAGGGTAATAGGGAATGGAAATGTTTCCGGTTAGGTGGAAGAGCAAAGCTCAGCACATAAATGTTTCACTTTGCTGCTCTTCTAAGGTCCAGCTGCAACCTGGGCTCTCTTCTTGCTGAGATGAGCCAGGAGAGGTGTGCTTTTTAGTCTTGATATGCGATATGATTGAAAACTATGGAAAACGTTTAAATTATTACAATAAAAGATACTTTGTGGGCCAGAGATTTAGTCCAGTGGTTCAGGTGCCTGCCTGGCAAGTGCAAGGTCCCTGGTTGGATCCCTGGTAACCACATACCACACTGCTGGGTGTGGTGGCTCACACCTGTAGTCCCACCACTTGGGAGGCAGAGCTAGGAGGATTGCTGAATTTGAGACCAGCCTGGACTACATAGTGAGCTCAGGGCCAGCCTGAATTACAAAGCGAGACCCTGTCTCAAAAAAGAAACAAACAGGGCCAGAGATTTAGCTCAGTGGTTCCGGCGCCTGCCTTGCAAGTGCAAGGTCCTGAGTTCAATTCCTGGTAACCACATACAATGCTGGGTGTGGAGACTCATGCCCACCAGCCTTCAATACCACATACCACAGTGCTGGGTGTGGTGGCTCATGCCTGTCATCCCAGCACTAGGGAGGCAGAGGCAGGAGGGTTGCTGAGTTCGTGGCGGCTTGCCTGGGCACCATAGTGAGCTCAGGGCCAGCCTGAACTACAACGTGAGACCCTGTCTCAAAAAGCAAAAAAAAAAAAAAAAAAAAAAGAGTGAGAGGCTGGGTGGCCAGAAACTGCAGCACAAATGTAGAACTCACAGTGCAGGAAGAACCTCCAAGATTAAATGGGGCCTCATCCTTCAGAACTTTATAGGTTGTGTTAAAGATGTCGGCCTGTGTTCTAAGAGACATGCAGAGGGACCGGAAAGTCTTACATGGGGTTGAGCGGCTGGGACGTGTTGCTAATGTGAGATGACCACATCTGTGTGTCTGTGGCCACCACGCAGGAATACATTGGGAGAGGAGTAGACACAGCTGGCCTGTTAGGAAGCTACTGCCACAATCCAGTGAGAGGTGACAGTGGCTTGGAACAGAACAGAGAAAGGTATACTGACTGGGAGGATCTTCAGAAGTAAAAGTTTCCAGACAGGGAAGGAGAGAGAGAGAGGAGGGTGGACCCCGGCTTGCTTCTCTGGACAGAAGATGTGGCCATTCCTTGGGTCAAGGGCCATGGGCCGAGGTCCAGACTCCATGTTTGATGGTGGTGGTGGGCTGTTGTTCAGCCACCAGTACAGAAGGGGGGTATGGAGTACAGAAGATTTTAAATAACCAGTGAATACTTGAGTGGTGAGGGATGCTCAGGTCTGGAGATGTGGCCTCATCCTTGTGCAGGTGGCAATGAAGATGGAAGTGTGGAGGGAACGGGAGAGAGGGCCTCGGCCCAGTCATGCTGAGAGGTCTGAGCACACGGAGTTCAGACAGGAAGAGGGGCAGAAAGTAAGGCGTGATGGAGGCCATGGAGGGAACATGTTTCCAGAAGGGAATCTCCCTCTTCTGAGAAAAGAGGGTCATAGAGACCAGGAGCAAAATGCTAGTTTTGGCAGTGTGGCATCGGTCCTAAACTTAGCAAAAGCCGTTTCAGTATGAAGCTAGGCCAGGAGCCACTGGGAGGGGCTGAGGAGGGAGTGGGAAGTGAGGTGACAGGCACTGAGGGGATTCTGGGAAGGTCCTTCCAGGGGCTGGGATGACTCAGCTGCCCTTTCCTCATCAGCCTCCTCCTGCTTCCTGTCAGGAATCTGAAGGGCAGCAGCCGCTGCCATCCTGGGGTCATGAGGAGAAGGACTGAGACTCACATCCTCACACCCTGACCTGCTGAGCCAGTGTCCGCTGCTGTTCAACTCTGGGGTTTTCTCTGCTCGCGAAAAATAAAAAAACTGTGTAGCTTCTGAAGATAATCTGTCACCTATACACCGTGTCATTTACATTCTCTCAACCCCCACAATTGCATTTTAAGATAGTGCTGTTATTATTCCTGTGTCGCAGGCAGACAAGGAGATCAAAGCACAGAGAGGCTAAGGCTAAGAAAGGTGGATCTTGAGCGATTCAGGTGAGTATTTTTTGTTCAGTTCCGGGGACCCAACTCATGACCTTGTGCTTACAGGGGAGCCGGGGTGCTGCTGGACTGAATCCCCAGCCCCTGAGGTGAATTTAGAGACAGAATTTCTTGGTACCTCATTCCCTCTGAGCACTCGCCCTTGAGTGTGTCCTCCGTCTCTCTAATACGGCTCTCGTCTCTTTGACCGACACATCTCGACACTCCTTCCATGACAGGCAGCAGTGAACGTGCAAACTTCTTTTATCTCATTTATTTGTTTTGGTATCAGGGAACTTCCAAAGAAGTTGGAATCTCTTTGTGGTGATCTCCACTTTGGTTGGTAGGTCCAGCCATACCAACCGTTACTTATTACCATACCATTACTTATTTAATGATTTTTTTCTTTGTCCTCAGTTCCGACCAATGCCTCGGAGCTCTGAAGCATAGTTTACTGTCTTCTCTTTCTCTGCAGCTCTGGGTGGTTTACATTTCTTTCCCAGCAGATGGGGCCTGAGGAAATGAGTGCTTACGCAGCAAATCCCTGCAAGACGAGAGGCGCTGTGCCCTCTGCTCAGAAATGGGAAGGAGCTACAGGAGGCGCTCTGGGGAGGCAGGGCGGCCTCACTAGGGGGCCCTTTAGCTCAGCACCACACCCTGTCCCGGGTGAGGTGGGACCCCAGAGAATCTTGCTTGTCCAGGGAGATAGTCAGGATGAGCCCCGCCCAGGGTTTGGAGTGACATTTCTCATGCAAGTGGCCTGGGAACCCAGCCCTGGGACAGGGCCATACCTGAGGATACTGTCTCCAAAGCACGCGTGTCTGTGAGGGCCTAGCGTGCTCAGTGTGGGGGAGTTTCTCTGATCTCTCTGTCTCTTTCAAAACTGAAGGACGAGGCTCAGTCCGCCTGATGCCCGGCTCCCCTGCTGGGCAGCTGGGAACACGACATAGCTGGGCACAGTCAGGTGGCCCCACAGTGACAGGCGATCCGGCTTCAGGGCTTGGTGGAGTCTCCCGACCCGAACCAAGGAGGAGCCAGCGGCTGGCTTTCTGCCCTTTCTCCCTCCCACTCAGGATTTAGTCTGTCAGAAACTCCAATCACTTTTTTCCTGATACTAGTGGCCAGGGAGGGGTCGGGAACACCGCGGGAGGGGCAGGGGCAGCGGCCTCTGCTTCCCTGGTTCCTCGTGAATGTTACAGGACCCTAGATACAAAGATCTTCGGAGGAGATTTTTGGGGAGAGCCAGCCGGTGTGTGCTGGAGTCAGGTCAGAGCTGCAGAGAGAGGGGCTGAGTTCCATGCGGCAGCTAGGGCCGAGGTGCGGCCCTCATGGCTCGGTGCAGCTCGAGGTCCCGGAGGGGGATCAGGGATCCCGCACTGGGCCAGTTCTGAGAAACAGAAAATCTGTGCAAGTCGTGCAGAGCTTACTTCAAACCCTCGCTGTCAACCGTGACAAGAGTCTCTGCAGGCCCATCAAAGAGCCAGAATAGTTTTCAAAGATGGTTTTTATTACTAAGTTGAGGCTACAAACATGCTTTCACCTAAACAGAGCAGAATTATGCAATTTCCCGAAAACGGCTCTGTGAAGTCAGGGGCCCAGAAAGTCTGTAATTGCTGTCGGTGACCTATGAGTTGGCAATCTGGTGTCAGCTGGCACGTATCAGCAGGTAGTGGGGCTATTATCTTTTCTTAATCTAATTTCATAAGGAAGATTGCCTGATGCTTTATGTCACTAAGGAGTAAAAATTAGGATGCATTAATGCATTTATATTAGTTATAATGCAAGCACTGACCCAACATGTAGAAATTAAAACTTCACATATTCTAAATAACTAGTAATTGTGTTTTCCTCACCAAAATATTTGGGTTAAACAAAAACTGCCTGGCATGGTGGCATGTGCCTGTAATCCCAGCACTTGGGAGGCTGAGGCGGAAGGATTGTTGTGAGTTCAAGGCCAGTTTGTGCTATATAGTGACACCCTGTCTCAACTAAAACCAAAACCAAAACCAAAACTAAACAATTTTTTTTTTGAGACAGGGTCTCTCCTTTTATAGTTCAGGCTGGCCCTGAGCTCATCATGTAGCCCAAGTAAGCCTTGAACTCAGCAATCTTCCTGCCTCTGCCTCCCAAGTGCTGGGATTACAGGCGTGAGCCACCACACCTGGCACTATGGTGTGTAGTAATGATTGCTGGTGGGTGTGAATCACCACGCCCAGAATTGTGGTATGTTACCTACCGGGGATCGAACTCTGGTCCTTCCACTTGCAAGGCAGATGCCGGAACCACTGAGCTGTATCTCAGATTCCCCAGTTCCCTGGATCCTGAGGGACAACTGCAGTAGGAATTCTCCTCTGGGGAGAAGGTGTGCAGCCCAGGGTTGTGTGGACACTGGCTAACACAGAGGGCTCCTTCCTACTCAGCCACTGGGCCCTGCAGCCCAGGCTCAGGGGATTCTGGGGCCCCTGGATTTATGGCTGGGCGGCCCTTCTCTCTTCTCTAGGAACCTTCTTTAGTGAGGAAGGCATGGCCAGGGGCTCCTTCCCCCTGAGCTGACCCCATGGGGTGAGATGGAATAAGTACCCACCCCCAGGCCCTTTTCACCCTGTTTCCGGGTCGCCTAAAGTCCTCTGATTAGCTCCATGTGGGTAAACACGCAGGCCACGGTCATGTGTTTGAAGCCGGCAGTCACCCCCAGCTTATTAAAGTCAGAGCAAAACTCAAGCTTGCTGCGAGATGCTGTGAGCTGAGACACCGACTTCCTTTTGCGCGGTGTCCTGCGGCAGGACCAGGGAGATGGCTTCACCAGGGGCCTGCTGTCCCCACCTCCGCCTGGGAACACAGGGTTAGTTCCCTGCTTCAGCCTGTCCCTTAGTCAGTCCCGCTGTGAAGTGCTGTGGAATCTGGGTATTTTGGGAGTAGCTTATTTGGTGTGTTAAACCCAAACTATTAGGGCTCGGGCTTTAGCTCGGGGTCTGTGCCTGCCTGAGGTGCAAGGTCACCAGTTCCATCCCTGGTAGCAGGAAAAAGAAAACAAAACAACAACTACAAAAAATACTACCCCAAACTCTTGACAGTAAAGGATCTCTGAAAAATAAAAAGGGTTTCTGGAGCCATCACCATGGCAGGGAGAAAGGGGAGCAGGTCCCCAGAAGCACAGGTAGGTAGCAGTAGGAAATATGTCCTGACCAGAACTAAGAATTTTCTTTTCCTTTTTTTTTTTTTTTTTTGTCGTCAGGGGGTGGGGGGGGAGTACTGGAGATTGAACCGTAGCACATTCAAAGCCTTCACACTACATGCCCAGCCCATTTTTAATTTTTTATTTCCAGACAGTCTTGCTAAATCACTAAATTGCCCAGGAGGGCTTGAATTTGTGATCCTCCTGCCTCAGCCTTCCACAATGCTGAGAAGACAGACCTGTGCTACCAGGCTTAGCAAGAATTTTTCTTCAAATTGATCATGTGGGGAAGATGACCTAGGCTGTTAACCTACCTTGGCTACAGACAAGAGGATAAGACAGGTTGGGAAGCTTCACTATGGACGGCTGTCCATGAGGAGAGGCACTTGGTAGCTCTGGTCAGGGTCGAGTGTGGTTAACTAACCAGAAACTTTGTGGAAACAGGGCCCAGTGGCCCTGAGGTATCATGATAGGACTGAGATCAAGATTTCAACACACAGAAACATGAAGTAGTCCACTCTCTCCAGTTTCCAGCCTTCATCATTAAATTTAGCAGATTAAAAAAAATAAAATACCCCAGGGCTGGGGATTTAGCTCAAGTGGTACCGCACCTACCTCAGAAGCACAAGGGCCCAAGTTGGATCCCTGGTACCACCAAAAAAACAAACAAAACAAAACAAAGCGAAAAACCCAAACAGTTGAAAGCTGATTATGGTCTGAGGTTAAAGAGTAAAAACACCAAAAATGAATTCTCCTTCATAGTCTTTTCCCAGGCCCCTCTCGAGACACTGGGGGGGGGCACTGGGGTGAGATGTGCCCCCCGATGTTTCAGAGGTCACTGCATGCAGATGGCCAGGTGTGGCCTTCTCCCGACTCAGCCCAGGATGAGCGGTGATGGCCGTGTCAGGACTGGGACTCTCACCAGCCCAACCTGCGTCCTCCTGGGCTGTGTCCCCCAGGTTGAGCTGCTGTCTTGGTGAGGGACAGTTGGGAGGACCGGGAGGCCCAGCAGGGGACAATGTGCCACTGGGACAGGCAGACCTGGGCCCAGAAGTGTCACCCAGACACAGCAGGGCCAGGCCTGGGAGTCGCATGTGTGACAGTCCCCGGCAGACTCTGATGTTGCCTGTGCATGTTTCTGAATTAGCAGGGGCTGATGATCCAGGGATGATGGAAGAGAGAGTTAATTTTATATTCTCTTAGTTAGGTATGAAATACATTAGGTAACAACTGTGTATGCTTGTAGCTCTTCTGCACTTATAAAGGCAAAACCAAAGAACAACATGGACATGACGTCTAACTGAACAGTGTTATTCTGATGGGATTTATGATGATGGGGAACTAAAAATAAATCACTCTTGCTGGCCTAGTAATGGAAAGACGCAGCCTCAGGTCTAGTTCTGGATCTGTTTCTGTATTTTGCTTTCAACAATATCCATGGGATTTTTTTTCTCGTCATAAAAAAGAGGCACAAATGACACTGATAACAAATGATATGGTCCTGGGCTGTCCTTGCTGGTGTGGGGCATTCAGATCCTATGTGACTCAAATCTGGCCACAGAGGAATTTCTGTTGTCTTAATGAGGTGTCATTTGGTAAATCTATAGATGGCTTGTGTTCACTTAAGGATATTGTCAGCATTACAGACTTACTAAAGCAAAAATTTTTTTTTTTTTTCAAACAGGGTCTTGCTTTGTAGTTCAGGCTGGCCCTGAGCTCTCTATGTAGCCCAGGCAAGCCTTGATCTCAGCAGTCTTCCTGCTTCTGCCTCTTGGGTGCTGGGATTACAGGCATGAGCCACTATACCCGTTTAAAGCCCATTTTAAATGGAGCTTCTCTTCTCATTGTTTTTAGAATTGGAGAAGAAAATATCTTATTTTCTTCAAGCAAGCCAACCAATCAGCCCTTATGAGACTGGGGACCCCAGCTTGAGAAATGCTGGCCAGGAAATGGAGCCACATGTTTTCTTAAAGAAGACACATGTGGAAGGACTCTTTCTTCCTTTTTCCAAATCCTGAGTTCTGGGGGGACTCTCAAGCTGGGAAGGCTCTGAACGGCCTGGAGCAACCAGGACCAGGTTTTGGGAACTTGGATACTGACTGGGAGGGGACAAGATGGTTAGGAAGTTGGGTACCAGTCCCAGGAGTGCCTCAGGAGTGGACTGGTTGATAGTCCTCAGTCGGGAATTTGCCTACTCTTGCTTGGAAGCCAAACGGAAGGCAGACAGCGCAAAGCATATTAAACTTTTATGTTGACAACAGCAGCTAGATGAGGGGTGACCATTTAGAAAGACGGCAATTAAGAGGTAAAGAGCAGGCAGCCTGGGCCCGAAGGCGGTAGTTCCCAACCTGGTTGCCCATTAGGATCACCAGGGGAGCGATTTAAATGAACCGAGCCTTGGATCCATGGGGAAGATTTGAACTAATTGGTCTGGGTTGGGCTTCTGTGTTGGTAAAAGTCCCCCAGGGGATCCTAATGTGTAACCAAGGTAGCCAACCACTGTCCTAAGAGAAGCCTTCTCCGCGGTATAATTATATCCGTGGCCACTTGAGTTAATTTATTTATTGTAGGAGAGGGAACCAACTTTATTGAATGCACTGTGCTCTTTAATGAATAGAAATAGCAGCTAGCATTTGTTGATAGCTTGCCATACGGCAGACATCATGTTAACTACGTTTATTTAATCGTCACCCCAACCTTAGTGCATGTTGTCACCGTTTTACAAATGAGGAAACAGGCTCAAGGAGACCCAGAAGTTTGCTTTTAAGTTCAGTGACAAATACATAAGCAAAAGCCATCAAGGTAGGGGGCCAGAGTTTGAAGCAGGACTGTTAACTTGACTGTTGCCCCTGTGGGCATCTGCAGAAAGAGCCACCCCCCTGGTCTCCCTTGTCTCATCTCCAAATGGTGTCTTCATCTTTCAAAGGCTGGCCCTGGTGGGGACTGAAACACCAATTTGTGCGGACTCAAGTCTGATTTGGGCCTTCCTGGGCCGTGAGCTGTGGCGGGGAGACGTATGGAGGGGATGTTTCTTCGGCACCTGGCGACTCGCCCTTGGGCTCTGTGCAGAGACAGCAGCTGCGACGGGTCCCAGGTGGGGGGGCAGTTCACACGCGGCCATCTGGATGGAGCCTGCCCCACTCCTCACCCTGGCTTTTCAGGGCAAAGAAAGCTGAAGCCTGTTTATTTCTGCCCAGCTGGGCTTGCCTCTCTGTTGGGAGCAACTTTGATGTGTAAGTGGAAAATGCTGAGTTGCCAAAGGCGCTGGGGACAGGTGGTGACCCTTGCTCAGGGATTGGGGCCCCCTTTCCCCTCTCAGTGTTGGGGACCTTTGTGTCCTGCTGGGACCCGGCAGGGTGTCACTGTGGGTGGCACTGGTTGCTGTGGCCGGATTGGCTGGCAGGACTCCACCAACCAGCACTGTGCCATCTCCGGTTGCCTGTGGGACTCCAGGGGCACTTGAGCAGCTGATAGGAACAATGCTCCTGGGCAGCGGTTTGGGCAACAGCACCAACTGAGCCCAAAGTAGGCCGGCGAGGAGGAGGCCGGCCTCCGTCAAGCCTTGGGCGGGCTGGGCCACCTCCCCAGCCTGATTCCTGGTCTTCACAGTGGAACGGTGGCATGAGCCTCAGTGGTTTCCTCGGCTTGTAAGCACAAGAGTTAGAGCTGTACAAGTTTTGAAGTCTCTTGTCTGTTTTTTTGTGGTACTGGGGGTTGAAATCAGGGCATTTGTACTGAGCTCTATCTCTAGCCTTTCTTTTCTTTTCTTTTTTTTTTTTGAGACAGGGTCTTGTTTTGTAGTTCAGGCTGGCTCTGAGCTCACTATGTAGCCCAGGCAAGCCTCGAACTCAGCAATCCTCCTATCTGTGCCTCCCGAGTGCTGGGATTATAGGCGTGAGCCACCACGCCCAGGTTTTTTTTTTTTTAGACAGGGTCTTGTTGAGTTGTCCAGGTTGGGGGTGAATTTGTAGTCCTCCTGCCTCAGCTTCTCAGAGTGCTGAGATTATAGGTGTGCACCATCATGCCAGGCCACTGAATTCTTTTGATAAAGTCCTTGGGAGGTCATATTTCAGAAACAGGTGAAACAAACCAGATATTAATTTTGCATAGGTCTAATAAACTCTCATTTGCCATTCTGAGAGCTGTCCTGATTTAAATAAATAGTCCTCTCCTCTCTGCTGTACCTATGGTTTTGAATAGGTATTAAACACATGGTGCAAGATCCCAGTCTCACAAAAAGATATGGTTACTATTTTCTCTCTTGTTCCTATTCCAGGGATCTGTATTCTTCTCCTCTGATAGGGTGACCCAAGGGTCCATAACTGGGACTTCTTGGTTTAACAAGGAAAGGTACATATCCCAGGAACCGCCCCCCCCCCATGTCTAGCAAACTGGGATGGTCACCCTATGCCAAGCAATATTATGTTTTTATTTTTTTCTTTCAGAAGGCATTTTGACTAGAGCTGTTTTAGTCCTTTTTAAAAAAAAAAAAGAAGACCACAGGGGTGGGTGTGGTGATATATGCCTATGATCAAAGCATTTGGGAGGCTGAGGCAGGAGGAAAACAAATCAACACAGGGCACACAAGAGACCTTTCAGGCATAAATGTTAAACCAGTGAGTGAGCTAGGGTGTGGGGGGACCTGCCCACAGAGCCCAGATCTCACCCAGCAGAGCTGTTTGCACCATGGTGACTCAGGTCCCAGCATCGCTGTCTCTCTGCAGAGGGGACTTCCCGTCAGGCTTGGCAAGCAGCACTCGAGAGCAGAGCAGTCTCCAGCCTCATTCTCCACAGCTGCCATTGACCAAAGACTCTACTATTCTTCTGTCTGTGGTTTATTCTTGTAGAGTTAATAAATTGACTCGGTGTCTTAGTTACTCTTCTTGTTTTCTCTCAGCAGAGACAAAACACCGGAGTCCCACAGTTAAAGGAGTTAAGGTTTATTTAGCTCACAGAGGTCTGTAGAGGTTTCAGCCCATCATTGACCAGCTCCAGCGTAGCAGAGGAAAAATAGTTCATGGTGGGCAGAAGGTGGCAGAGCAGCAAGGAAAGACCACAGTGCTTCCTGTCTCTTGTGTCTTATCCAGACTACTTAGGGTACGCAGCACTCACACTCTTCATTCTAGCACCCTCAATTTTAGCATTGTACCATGAATCAATTCCTGTGTCACCTACTCTGTTTCCACCCACCTCCGGACAAAGCCCTGCCTATGACCGTGTGTGTCTTTGGGGGGACAATGAGATACAAGCTGTGACACCTGGGAAAGTGTGGTTTCACGGAGCTCACCCAACCCTCTTGTGTGTGCTGAGCCCTGTCGGCCCCCACCAGGCTGGCAATGGACCCAGTGCGAGATGTATTTTGGCTTCAAGACATTCACAAACTGTCTGGCGAAGGAGCACATTATTATTTTATGAACAAGGCACAGACGTTTCTTCAAAAAATCCTAGCTTCAGGCTATTTTACATTTATGCAGAAAAATATGAATTATTTATAAAATTAGGCAAGAATATCCTATGACAATATTCTCATTTCAGGTGGGGAGCAAAGCGTCCCACAGCTGGTGCTGAAACTTGTGGCCTTGAGGTGGCAGTGGAGGTGGGCTGTACCCTTTGCCTGACCTTCTGTCCTTCTGTCCTTCCATCCTTCCATCCTCCCGGAGAGGCGGGTTCTGAGAGGCAGCAAGTTTTCCTCTGGCCAGGGGAGGCGTTCCTTTCTCTTCTCACTTGTCACTAAATTTTTCTCCCATCCCCCCTCGTTCCTTTGCTTTCTCTTCCTACTTCCTCCCTCCTCCTTTCCTTCCCCTCCTCATCTTTCCAGTGCATTGTACAAGGCTCAGTGTGGGCCAACGATGGTTTTATGGCCACGTCTGCACAACTCAGCCTCAGTTTCTCCCTCTGTCGCAGTGGGGGGTTGTCAGGTTCCCCCTTGGGTCTGAGGTACAAAGCCTGATCTGACTAAATGCTCCATAAACCTGAGCTGTCTGCTCGGAACTGCAGAGAGGCAGGGCGCACGTGTGAGGTAAGGAAGGCAAGAAGGCGTTCTAAAGTCACACCGAGGCTGCCAGGGCTGCTACACCAAGTGTGAGAGGCCGGGTACGGTGACTGCTCTTCTTGGTTTGTCTGCGTCCAGCCTAGTTTCAAAGCACAGTGAAGCATTCTGGGAAATCTGCCACACCTGGTAATCAGGAGCTTTTGCTGCTGGCTGATGGCTTCTTCTTCATCCTTTCTCTCTTACTGGCTTAGCGGAGTGGGCTTCTTGGCCCTGCATCCACAGGTTCTGCATCTGGTAGCTCAATAAACCATGGATGGAAAATACTTTAAAAAGCTGTATGTGGGTTGGGGCCGAAATTTAGCTCAGTGGTTCTGGCGCCTGCCTCGCAAGCGCAAGGCCCTGATTTTGATCCCGGTAACCACATACAATGCTGGGCATGGTGACTCACGCCCACCAGCCATCAATACCACATACCACAGCGCCGGGCATGGTGGCTTATGCCTGTAATCCCAGCACTTGGGGGGCAGAGGCAGGAGGATTGCTGAGTTTGAGGCTTGCCTGGGCTACATAGTAAGCTGAGGGCCAGCCTGAACTACAAAGTGAGACCCTTTCTCAAAAAAAAAAAAAGCTGTATGTGGGTGGGTGAGGTGGTGCACACCTGTAATCCCAGCACTCTGGGAGGCTGAGGCAGGAGGATTGCAAGTTCAATTGCCATGGGAATTTAGGGAGACTCTGTCTTTAAATAAAAAAGGGGGCCGGAGGGTTAGCTCAGTGGTTCCAGCACCTGCCTCACAAGCACAAGGTCCTGAGTT
>PVIC010039028.1:7338-17418 GCA_004025085.1 Thryonomys swinderianus
AAATCACATATAACATTGGGAAATTTGTACCAGTATATGCCACAAGTTAATTCTCATTTTTACCCATATCCCTACCCACTCCCCCCTCCTCCCCCCTTTATACATGCTCTTTTATTTTCTTTCTGTATCATATTTATTCCTTCCCCTCATCACATTCCCACACCAAGTTTCCTATAGAAATATTCCACTCTATAAAACCAGTTTTTTTTTTTTGAGACAGGGTCTCGCTTTGTAGTTTGGGCTGGCTCTGAGCTCACTATGTAGCCTAGGCAAGTTTCGAACTCAGCAATCCTCCTGTCTCTGCCTCCCGAGTGCTGGGATTACAGGCGTGAGCCACCACGCCCAACACTGTGGTATGTAGTATGGATTGTTGGTGGGTGTGAGTCTCCACGCCCAGCACTGTATGTGAATTCCAGGGATCGAACTCAGGACCTTGCGCTTGCAAGGCAGGCGCTGGAACCACTGAGCTAATCCTCCGGCCCACCAGTTTTTTTAATGAACTAATTTTTAAGCCAGTAAACACCTCACCTTTTCGTTTTCTTTCTTTCACTTTCTTTCCTCCCCTGTCCTACTCCTTTCTCTTCTTTTCTTCCCCCTCCTCTTCATCTTCCTTCTTTCTCATCCTCCTCCCTGTTTTCTCCTCCTCTCTGTCCTCTTCCTTCTTCTGGGAAAATGTATGCTAAGTATGTGCTACTGCTGAGCCACACCTCCAGTCTCCTGGGAATTATTTAAAATTCATAGTAGAAGGCCGGAGATTTAGCTCAGTGGTTCCAGCGCCTGCCTCGCAGCAAACGCAAGGCCCTGAGTTCAATCCTGGTAACCGCATACAATGCTGGGCGTGGTGACTCACGCCCACCAACCATCAATACCACAGTGCCGGGCGTGGTAGCTCACGCTTGTAATCCCAGCACTGGCAGTGGCAGGAGGATTGCTGAGTTCTAGGCTTGCCTGGGCTACATAGAGCTGAGGGTAAACCTCAACTACAAAGCGAGACCCTGTCTCAAAAAAAAAAAAAAAATTCAGAGTAGAATCTTGCTTGGACATCTTGGTTGGTTAAAGGTTTGGAATTTCATCTGTAATTGTAAAAGCATGTCCACAAGATTTTTAGTTTTATGTGAACCCTTCGAGTTTTTTCATATCTTCAAGATTCTGTACTTTTCCCTCTACCTGAAACACTTGCCCTTGACTCACATTATGTTTCATTAGTGTCTTTCTCTGGTTAATTTATCTTTAAATGAAACTATCTAAAATGGGCATGGTGGTGCACACCTGTAATCCCTTCATTCGGGAGGATGCTGTAAGAGGCTAGCCTGGGCTACCTAATGAGTACAAGGAGAGAGGGTGTTAGCTCAGTGGTGCTGCGCCTCCCTGGCAAACACAGGAACCTGAATTGGATCCCTGGTACAAGAAAAAAAAAGGCTATAATTACTTCCAGCCTGAACTACAAAGGTGCAACTTTGTGTTAAAAACAAACAAATTAGGGCCGGAGGATTAGCTCAGTGGTTCCAGCGCCTGCCTCGCAAGCACAAGGTCCTGAGTTCGATCCCCGGAAACCACATACAGTGCTGGGCGTGGAGACTCACGCCCACCAACAGTCAATACTACGTACCACAGTGCCGGGCGTGGTGGCTCACGCCTATAATCCCAGCACTTGGGAGGCAGAGACAGGAGGATTGCTGAGTTCGAGGCTTGCCTGGACTACATAGTGAGCTCAGGGCCAGCTTGAACTACAAAGCGAGACCCTGTCTCAAAAAAAAAAAAAATTATCCAAATTGTCTATACTTCACTTTATGGTTTCACTACAGGAAGAGAAAGCCAATTTGAATTATAATTTCTAACCTTATAAATTGATCTACTTTTAATAGTCATAGTAACTATAATATAAACTTATACTGGTGGATGGAATGGGATACTAATCCATATTTTCAAAATAAAACCAGCAGAGATTTAGGTGTTGGTTCAATTTTAGAGGCATGTAAGTGATAATTCTACCAAAATACAGTAATACCTTATGTGAGAACTCCGCCAGTAACCAACAACCACACCACACACCAGGTAACCAGACAAGAGATTTTATTTGAGGAAGGGAGAAAAGGGAGTGACGATGGTTCCCGCGCTGAAGCAGAGTGTGAAGCGAACGGTAAAGGAGGAGGTGGCCTTATAAAGACTTAAGGTCGGTGGGGTTCTGCGTCAGGGCTGGAGTAATGTAGCTTGGGCCTATCAGAAGCAACATTGCCTTTTTTTGGTATGTGCCTTGCATGAAGAAAAGGAAACATGACTGTGTGATGAAGCTGCAGGGAGGTGAAGAAGCCAGAAGGACTATACAAAATGGAGGGCTATAACCCTGTCACCTTATGAATTAGGTTCACAAACAAAGCTGTTTGGCAAAATTTTGCTTCCAATGAAAAACTCTGCATCATTTGGCACACATGACCACAGTCATTTTCCCCACACAAACACAAGTGCAGTCACCTTCCCAAAACCGTAAAACGAATTTTGTAAACTGAATGTATTGCTTTGTAAACCTTATCTTTAGATCTCTAAATATGGAATGTAAAAAGTACAGTGGAGCCGGGCATGGTGGCTCACGCCAGTAATCCCAGCACTCGGGAGGCAGAGGCAGGAGGGTTGCTGAGTTCGAGGCTCGCCTGAACTCAGGGAGCTCAGGGCCAGCCTGAACTACAAAGTGAGACCCTGTCTCAAAAAAAAAAAAAAAAAGTACAATGGAAGTTAAAATATCTTAGTAACATTCTCATTGTAATGGCCACAAATGAGGAAAAGTTTATTTTAGCTCACAGTTTATAGAGGTTTCAGTGCATAGTGGGGTTGCTCTGTAGCAGAGGAGAAATAATCCATGGATAGCAGATAGAAAGAAGTAAGATTTCTTTCTTTCTCTTTTTGTTCCATCTAGGGTATAAACCTATTGACTGGTTCTACCCCCACCCAGAGTGAGTCTTCCCTCTTCACTAAATCCATCATCCACCCCTAAAACTACAATTAATCAGTGGACTAATCCATTTATGATTCAGTCACTCCCAAAAGTCTCACCTATGAGTGAATGAAGCTTTGGTGGGATATATATCTATAAACTATAACATTCTGCCCCTGACCCCCCAAAACTCCTGTGTATTCCTTTGTACAAAATCTGTTTAGTCCATCTTTAAGAGTTACCAAATGCCTAGCAGTCTCAGCATTGCTGAAAAGTCCAAGTTCTCCCCTGAGATTTTAAGGCAAACGTAACTGTGAGCCCCTATAAAAATTCAAAGAAAATTAAACATTTCTGACATACGACGCACAAGATAAACATTCGTGTTACAATGGTAGAATAAGGGAATGGAGAGGAGTGGAACAAAACCAAGACCAAAATCTAGCATGGCAAACATTAAGTCCTGTAGTTCCATGTCCAGCACATGGGGCTGTCTGCAGCAAAATGTGAAGAGCAAAGAGCTTGGATTGCCTCCCCCTTACAGTACTAATGATTGTAGTCCACATGGCCACTCTTTTGGGCCAGCTTTGCTTACTCTTTGCTGCTTTCTCACAAAATCCATGTTTTTGGCTTCTGCAACCTCCTGGGGTCTCCACTGCACTTTCAGCTTCACCCTCACGGCTTCACACGCTGTCTTCCCAGGTCTTCTTCTGAAATCTGGGTGGAAGCCTTTGTGATCCACAACTCTTACATGATGCATGTGTGTCTAAAAGTAGCACTGCAAGGATGATTCCAAGGTCTACCCCTGGCTGGAGCAGTTCCCAGGCTTCCTTTTCTCTTGA
Source organism: Thryonomys swinderianus (assembly GCA_004025085.1). Taxonomy (NCBI): domain Eukaryota; kingdom Metazoa; phylum Chordata; class Mammalia; order Rodentia; family Thryonomyidae; genus Thryonomys; species Thryonomys swinderianus. The sequence goes on from PVIC010039028.1 coordinate 11,107, forward strand.
CTATAGGAACTGAGTGCCTAGATTGCTGGGCCCTGTGAATCCCAGTCCCTTCCCTTATGGGAAGAGCTCTGGAGCTCTCTTCTCTTTGCAGTTTTGAAGCTGTGAAGGATGGGGCCCTGCTGGTTCCTCTTATGCCTTCAGCCATTTTTTCTGTCACCTTGTTTGAATGCACTTGGCTTTTTAATGTTAATGCTTCAGCAACCCAATTCTTCTCCATTTTTGCAGGAGGTAACTTTACTTTAGCTTCCTTTCAGATAAAATCAGAAGTTTTATATCATTCTCTTGATTCTCATTCTCTTTATTCTCATTTAAATCAAGTCATTGCTCTTGATCCTCAGGATACAGCTGGCTAAAAGCCCCCAACAGTTGCCGTGCCACCAGCTCAACATTAGACATCCTCGAATTTCTTCTGCTAGATTATCTGCTGCCCTTAATCTTAGTCCCTAGCAGTCTCTGGACATGAGCAAAGTACAGACAAAATTTTCTGACAAAGCATAACACATGTGCCCTCAAGTCCAGCTACGAGTTACAGTTCAATTCCTTGTTCCCAACTGAAACCTGGTCCTGGCCTTCACCAGTTACGTTTTTATTAGCATTCTGGTTTTTCTGCATACTGACCAGAATCTCCCATCAAACTTGGTTCACGGTATTTTACAACTTTCTCCATCCAGCATCTCCAAAAGTTTCTAAAAGCCTCCTGCAAAGCAGTTCCCAAAGCTTCAGAACCATTGTCTCAGACAGTATCATGTCAACAATTCCTCCCTCAGTACCAAAATCTGCCTTAAATGTTTTTTGTTGTTGTTGCTGGAACAAAATACTTGACACAAGTTAAAGGGGAAAAGTTTGTTTTAGCTCTCTTTGTAAAGGTTTAAATTCATAGTTGACTAGGCCCAAAGTAGGGCGGCATGGCAGAGGACCGAGTCCCTGACATCTTCGGTACTCTGTCCATTTCTTTCCCTTTTTTTTCCATCCTATTGTTTGGTTCCATCCACATCCAGGTTGTGTCTTCCTTCTTCACTAAATCCATCATCTACACCCAGGACTGTGCTAAACCAGTCAGTGGATTAGTCCAGTATCATAGACCCATGATCCAGTTTCTCCCTTTGCAAAACCCCACCTACTGTATAAGTACATGAATGAAGCTTTGGGGGGACATGTAGATATAAACCATGATAGCAAGTTATATTATCGTTTGTAGAATTCAAGATAACACTGATCTTTATATTTAAAAAATTAGAGTATGAATATGTGCTGTATGACTTTAAGGAATGTGTAATATACTATTCTTATTTACTAACTGATTTGCTACAGAGCATTTGATATTCTTGGGTCTTGTTTGTTTAAAGGTGATATCTGTATATAATATTAAGATCAAAAGATACAAATGAATAATCATGAAAAACAGGTTTCTCTTCTTTTCCCAAAACCCAGGATTGGTCCTCTGGCTCAGGGAAGCTGTCATAAGCTCTGTTTAGGGAATTCCTGCTGAGCAGCAGAGGCTTCACTGACAGACATATCTCTGAATACCCATCTTCTCTTGGATCTTGGCCAAATAATTCCTTGCTGATGTATTAGTCCTTTAATGTTTTAAAAACACCTTGCCCATTAGTTTGTCTCTAGCTGAGGACAACAGATCTCTAGTGTCCTCAGGAGAGCTAGTGCAGATTACTTAATCCTTCTTGACAGAAGTGGAAGTTGACACATTTATTTCTCCAAAACAATGTGACAATTTAGATTAGGTTTTAGAGCAAATAATAATTTGTTTTTGACTTTAAAAATTCTGTTGTTTACAAAGAAGTTTTCCAGAACAAGTGTTTTTTCTTAGCATGATCAAAACTATCATTATTACTTATAAATTAAAATAAACAATTTATCATTACTTATAAATAATTATTATTAATCAAGAGAAGGGTATTAATAGTAAACTAAATATGTAGGTGATTTAATAACATATTTACTTTGCCAATAAATGTTGCCCTTTTATTTTTATAACCAACAAGTGAGTAAAATCTTACTTCATTTGGTATTCTTTTACTTTTAATAATGAAAGTCAATCTGTTTTATGGTCTGTTTGGCAAAACATCTTTCCCTGTGTCTTAGTGCTGGCTGTTCATGAGGAGGGTCTTTAGCTGGGCTTGAAAAGATGGTATTAGGGATGTTGCTGTGACTTCAGCTAGGTGGCTTGAGAGACTTGCTGAAGCTTGAACTTCACCTTATTTTGTTCGTCCTAATTTTATAACAGCAGCTGGTTAGTGTTTCCCCAAGGTCAAAAGTGAGTCTCGTCTTCAAAAAACTCACCTCCCGGGCCGGAGGGTTAGCTCAGTGGTTTTGGCGCCTGCCTCGCAAGCGCAAGGTCCTGAGTTTGATCCCCGGTAACCACATACAATGCTGGGCGTGGAGACTCACACTCACCAGCAATCAATACCACATACCACAGTGCTGGGCGTGGTGGCTCACGCCTGTCATCCCAGCACTTGGGAGGCAGGGACAGGAGGATTGCTGAGTTTGAAGCTTGCCTAGACTACATAGTAAGCTCAGAGCCAGCCTGAACTACAAAGTGAGACCCTGTCTCAAAAAAAAAAAAAAAAAAAAAAAAAAAAAAAAAAAAAAAAAAAAAAAAAAAAAAAAAAAAAAAAAAAAAAAAAAAAAAAAAAAAAACTCACCTGCCACAGTTACAGCAAATCACCTCTTTTGCTGAAAGATCTTAACTTGTTTTTAATGCAGAGTATGAGAGACTGAAAATGGAATCTGGCAACTGAAGAAGTGTTGCTTGATATTATTTTTTCATTCCTTTTGAATGTATTTAGTTATTCCTCAGTGGCACGCAGGCGTTCATGTTCAGGCTGAGATGTCTCACAAGTATGTCAGGAAGCATATGTGCACAAGAGTGGAGAAGCATGTGGAAGTGTCTACAGCCACCTTGGCACTAACCTGTCTGATCTCATTCCTGGGTTGCACCACACTGGCTGCCAGGGAAGGGGACCAGATGTGAGGACACCAGTAGGCCTGGCGTGTTGAGAGAGCTGTCACTCAGACTTCCTGCTGCTCACACAATTCACACTTGGATGCAGTAGGTTAATTGGGTACCTAGCAGTTCAGTTTGGGACTGTTCCCACATGGGGAAGCCACCCAGAGTAAGACACTTGTCATTGCAGTTAACTTGCTGTTTTTAGAAGTGTAAAATTCTGAAGAAAGGCAAGTTAAATTTTGCATCATAATTTGATGCAAATTTTTGAAAAATTCATATCTTTAACCTGGGTTTTCTATTTGTAGAATGTGTATTTTTATAATTAGAAATAAATAATACTTTTTATTTAAAGCTTTATTGTTAGAAACAGGGTTCATTTCTACTTTCATATTAATGGTTTAGGTAATTCTAAGATTTTTTTCTTGCACAGGGATAGAAAATATTTACTTAGATAATTGTTAATTGTTGGAGCACATTTTTTTTTTTTTTGAGACAGGGTCTCCCTTTATAGTTTGGGTTGGCTCTGAGCTCACTATGTAGCCTAGGCAAGCTTTGAACTCAGCAATCCTCCTGTCTCTGCCTCCTGAGTGCTGGGATTACAGGCGTGAGCCACCATGCCCGGCACTGTGGTATGTGGTATTAATTGTTGGTGGGCATGAGTCTCCACACCCAGCATTGTATGTGGTTTCTGGGGATCGAACTCAGGACCTTGTGCTTGCCAGGCAGGTGCCAGAACCTCTGAGCTAATCCTCCGGCCCCTGGAGCACATTTTAAAGTAAATTTCCATTTCATAAAGTTGTCTAAGTATGACAGTATGTAAGAGTCAAGGAAGTATAGTTTCAGATTCCTTACAGGTTAGCTCAAAAAAGTGCTGATTGGGGAATGTAGCTCAGTGGTGACATATCTGCCTAGTACATGCAAGATCCAAAGTTCAATGCCCGGTAATACACACACACACACACACACACACAAACATACACACACAAGTCCTGACTTGATTAACTGAAGCCTTAGTGTTCAGATTTTGTGACTGCTTCATTGACAAGGCTATAGAATAAATGCAGTAATTTTAAACTTCTTTTTCTAAAGTCAGATCTTGCTATTACATTTAAAAAACAATTTATATAGGGTTGTGGATGTTATTGCCCTTTTTGGGTAGCAGACTGATTGTTGGTAGATCCTAGAATCATCATCGTGGTATCTTGGCCACCCTGAAAAAATGATCCTACTCAAGAAAATTTAGCAAGTTTGAATGGCAAAAAACAAGCACACACACCTTAAAGACAAACCCAGAGTTGATTTCCTCAGTATTTCTTTAAAAGAGTTTAGTAGAGGGCTGGAGATTTAGCTTGGTGGTTCTGGCACCTGCCTAGCAAGCACGAGGTCCCTGGTTTGATCCCCAGTAACCACATATAACAGTACCCTGGACGTGGTGTTTCAGGCCCACCAACAATCAGTACCACATACCATAATGCTGGGTGTGGTGGCTCATGCCTGTAATCCCAGCATTTGAGAGGCACAGACAGGAGCATTGCTGAGTTCAAGGTTTGCCTGGGCTACATAGTGAGTTTAAGGCCAGGCTGAACTACAAAAGGAGACCGTATCTCAAAGAAAAAAAGAAAAAGTTTAGTAGATGTAAAAAGTTAGACTGTCTTTAATTTTAGGAAAAGAAATCAGAGTTAAAATCAATAATTTTTCTTCCTGCTGGAATGAAGTCTGAAAATAAAATGTAGGATATTAATGCTGAAAAATGTATAATTTTAAGTATGTATACAATGAAATATAAGAGTTGAGGTGACTTCTAAAAGACAGCTCAGGTGTGGTAGCACATGCCTGTAATCTGAGTACTTGTGGGGCTGAGGCAGGAGGATTGCTGTGAGTTTGAGGCCAGGGGTGCAGAGTTCAAGGACAGGATGAACCCCATAACATAGACTCCCCTCCTCTCTCTCTCTCTGTCTCTTTTTTCTCCCTCCCTCTCTCTCTCTCTCTCTCTCTCTCTCTCACACACACACACACACACACACACACACACACAGATAGACAGACAGACAGATAGATAAATGACAAAAGACTAGAGAGACCCTAATTGGTTCCTAAAGCTCTACAAGGCCCAAAGAAATTTGGAGAGCTTGCCCCATATAGTGCCTAGTAAGTGTGCTCTGGAATATCATCTACTCATTTTCTTTAATTCTTCTTCCCCCAAAGGTGGCATTTTGGCTTAAGAATAAAGAAACTAAACTAGAAACCTTAGACTAGTAAAGGAAATCACTTCCTTTGACCCTGTAAATCAGTGTTGGTGAACTTATGGCATGCATGTTGTTTTTCTTTTAAAACAAAAATTGTTACTATGGTATGTTATTATAAGTGTTTTTCTAAACTAAAATCTCAGCATTCAGGTTTAATTGCATTGTTGGGACTTAGTGATAAACAAGTGGCTTTGGGATTCCAGTGTGGGTACTCGTCTCTTTAGAGGCTTGCCATCCCTGCTGTAGGTGATGTGAGGTTTCCAAGAGCTAGTCTGGGTGTTAAAATAGGGTCTGGAAGAGAAAGCCTGCAGATGCTCTAGAACACACCTTTCTTATTTATTTTTTGTTTTTATTTTTTTTTGAGACAGGGTCTCGCTTTGTAGTTTAGGCTGGCCCTGAGCTCACTATGTAGCCCAGGCAAGGCTCAAACTCAGCAATCCTCCCGTCTCTCACTGTGGTATGTGGTATTGATTGTCAGTGGGCATGAGTCTCCACACCCAGCGCTGTATGTAGTTACCAGGGATTGAACTGAGGACCTTGCGCTTGCGAGGCAGGCACTGGAACCACTGAGCTAACCCTCCAGCTCAGAACACACCTTTCTTGATTCTTGATGAAATGTAGAATCTCTGAGCCAAGCTTCTAGTTTCTAGGCACTTTATTTTGTCCTCTAGATCTTTTAACTGTCTTTTTTTTTTTTTTAAATGGTACTGGGGAATGAACTCAGGTCCTTGTGTGTCCAACGTTGGGGTGGTACCACTTGAGCTAAATCCCCAGCCCTTGACCTCTAGATCTTAAAAATCCATTTAAATATTCATCACTGTGGTGTTTATTCAGTCTCATGTGACAGACTTCTATAGGCTCTTATATGTGGAAGTAGATAGGGCAGGTAATAATAGCTAGTGTTTCTTTAGCATTTATTATGTGCCATATACTGGCCCAAGAGATTTCTGTAGGGAGCATTAAATTGAAAAAGTGTGAGTTCCATTCTTCTAAATGAAAATTGGCAAGCCCAACAACTTCTCTGGTTTTAGGTCATATACTGTCTCAATTTAAAAATTAGAATATTAAACAAACAAACAAACAAATAAATAAGAATAT